>PVIJ01005358.1:0-104793 GCA_004024925.1 Scalopus aquaticus
ACACAAATAACAATAAAAAAAAAAAATGGAAAAAAAAAAGTCTCAGTGTCTAGTATAACAACTGACAAATGAAATCAGGTGCTAAATGAAGATCTACCTATATTGCTTGGACAAAGAGACTCCTTCAGAATTCCTGCAATTTTAATTCTTTATGCAGAGTTTTTACTAACCTTTACAGATAACTCACAAATTCTTCCTCCTATAACTTCATAATTATCATCCTTTGAATTTTAACTAGAGCCAAGTCGTCAGTACCGAGTAATTTAGTCATTTCTTAAATGACTGCAGGTGTCTTCACTCCCTAACTACAGAGCTAACTCCTCATATAAGTTCTAACTGAAATAAGTAATAAATGTACACAATTATTTTCTAATATTACAATATACTGTGATCATCTGATTCTCTGAGAAAATTCATGTAACTGTGATGTCCAATGTTCTAACTTTTTTATTATATATCTGTATTTATAGATTTTTAAATGAAATTAAAAAAAAGCTTATTTATAAGGGGAGTGGAGATAGGGAGAGGACAGAGAAAGATGGGGGAGGGGAAGAGGGAGAGATGGGGGAGAGAGAGAGAGATATAATTTAAAGATTAGAGATTGCTACTTTCAATCATATTTTCTACAGGGCAAAGCAGAAAGATAAAGAGTTGCCCTGTGCTTACTTACCTGGGGTTCATGATAAGACGTCTGAAAAAGTAAGTCCAGGTGATATAATCCATTGCATCTTGTTTAGATGTTATTGTGCCACCAGCAATCTCTGCATTTAAATGGTCAGAGAGCACTCCCAATAGGCTGTATAGTAACAAAGACAGAAAACATAAATGAACATGAACTGAAACAAACTTTATCTTACATAGTAGGTTCTATGTTTCAAGAAGCAAATGTGTTTTGTACAGTATAATCTACATACAATTTTGGGGAGAATAATTGCTAGAATGGAATATTTACAAGTTGACAGGAAGGAAGCCAGTAAGTTTTTAGGTGGAGATGATGAGAATCAAGAAAAGTGCAGACAACAGAAGATGTCTTTGAAAGTAGGGAAGATATACTTACAGTGTATTGGCCCAAGTATGGGATTAATACAGAAGCAGAAGAAAAGAGAGTTGGCAATAAAGGGATGACAATCCTTCACAGTACAGTAAAACTATTACTTTCATTCAATCCATGAATATTAACTCCCCAACCATGTAAGATATAACTGGAATAGATGTTGCAGAGTGTACAATGATGAGCAAATGTGTTGAAAAACTGTCATAACAAACTGTTCATTTTAGATTCTTATGTACAATAAAAAAAAAGGAAATAATGGCCAACACAAAAAAAGGCCAATAAGTAAACGATGAGACACGGAACGATATACATATATTAAAAATAGTTTAAAAAAATTTTTTTTATTTTAGTGTGAAGAACTGTGGTATAGGACAAAGTGGGGGTGAGAGGGTTCACCAGAGACAAAGTAGGGGACAGAACAGGTGAATTTACTGAAATACATTGCTAAGGGAAACAGTGGGCAAGACCGGAATGGTTGGCTGTACCATATGTGGGTTAGCTCACTGGCTGTGCATCAAACTCATACAGTAGTGGTGATAGCACTGAGACTTAACCTTTAGGCCACCAGGAAGACCTATAAAAACTGTTTTTGCAAATGATGCTTTAAGGACAACATGATAAAATGGCCATAATTGATTGAATGAAAATTTCAAAAATGACCAAAAAGCTCTATTACTTTCAATTCACCATGGCAGAATTTAAATTGTATTGTCAATTTGGAGAATAATTTGGCACTATCTATTTGAACAATCACTATGACTTAGCAACTTCACAATTTCATTATTATCTGCATTTTAAGATATGGAAACAAAACACTTCACTGCAACATTATATGTAAGAGGAAAAAATTGGTATTCCAAATGCCCATTAAAAGGAAAATTAATATATAAGTTATGGAATACTCTATGATAGCTAAAATATTATTATTACAACAAGGTACAAAATTAAAAACTTTAGTTAATTTTTACTGATGCATACATTGAGAAAATTCCATAAATAATACATGTACAACTCAAGTAATTTTCATGTGAACACATCTGTATAGCCAACACCAAGATCAAGTGCCCCAGAAGCCTTTCTTTTGTGCTGTTAGTTACCACCCCTGACCAAAAGCATTTTATGACTTTTATTTCTTTTCTTTACCTTCTGCAATGGCTTGAGCCTATAGCACAAAGCGTAGTAAAAGTGAGAAAAACATCCCTGTAGAATTCCCTGTCTCAAAGGGAAAACTTTCACTATTTAGTAATGAATCATGACATTTGCAGTAGATTTTCTGTAGATACTCTTTATTAGATTAAGAGCAATCCCTTATATTCCTGTATTCCTGTTTGCAAATAATTTTTATTATGAATGGGTATAGAATTTTATCAATTTTTTTTACTTACAACTATGAGCTAATCAATCTTATGATTTCTCAGTTTTTTAACACAAATGTGAATATTCACTTATTTTCAAATAATAAATTATCTTTGCATTTATGGAATAAACTACCTAGTTTTGATGTTATCTTTTTATATATTGTTGGATTTGATTTACTAGTGTTTTGTTCAGGATTTCTATATTTATATTCATGAGAGACACAGGTTTATGACATTCATTTCTTGTAAATTTCTTATCAGGTTTTAACATTAAGGTTATTCTGGTCTCATAAAACAAACTGGCAAATATTTCTATTTTTTCTATTATTAGGAAAAAGTTCATCTAAGACCAATATTTCTTCCATAAATGTTATGGAGCATTCATTAGTGAACTACCCGGGTCAGAAGATTTCTTTGTGAAAGATTTTAAATTTCATATTGAATTGCTTTGATAGACAAGAGACTATTTAGATTTTTTTGTGTGTGTCAGTTTTGTAAATTTTTCAATGAATTTTATTTACCATTTTATTTAAAATTGTTTGCATAAAATTTATCAGAACATTTTATTAACATTTTAATGTCTATAGTATTTTTAATTTCTTGATATTATTTTATTCATTCTTTTTTCTGATGAGACTTAAAAGACTTATTAATCTTATACATCTTTACAATGAACAAGTTTTTTGTTGATTTTTTCCTAATGTGTGTTGTTTCAATTCATTAATTCCTGCTTTTATCTTTGTTTTTTTCCTTTCTTTATGATTAATTTGCTAATTTTGTCCCAGCATTTTGATATAGTAATTAGGTGATTTTGCATTCTTTCTTTTAAATGTATATATGTGTGTATTTATTATAAAAATTCCTTTAGCACAGTGTTAGCTGTATCCAGCAATATTTAAAGATGTAAAAAAAATTAAAAAATTTTTTTTGCATAGAAGAACTGGGGTGTAGGCCAGAAGTACAGGTGTTGAGAGGATTCACCAGAGACAGAGTAGGGAACATAACAGGCAGATTGACTGAAATACCCTGTTAAAGGAGCAGTGGGTGAGATAGGAGAGATCTGCTGCACCATATGTGGGTTAGCTCCCTGGTCAGAGATGGAACTCATATAGTAGTGGTGCTAGCTCTGAGACTTAACCCCTAGGCCACCAGGGAGGCCCTGATATTTAGTGTTTTTTATATTTCCCAGATTTAAATAAATGAACATCAGTAGCACTTAGAATAAAAAACTTAATAACTATTTATGCATATAAGAGCTGGATTGCAGGTCAGAGGTGTAGGGTAGGGGGTGAGAGAATTCACCAGAGACAGAGTGGGGAGCAGAACAGGCAGATCTACTGAAATACACTGCTGAGGGGAGCAGGTGGGTGAGACAGGAGAGGTCTGCTGCTCCCTGGCAGGGGATCGAACTCATGTTGCATTACTGCTGATAGCTTCATAGTGCTGAGACTTAACTCCTTGCGCCACCAGGGAGGCCCTACAATTGCTTCTTTAAAAGAAGTTTTCTAATGAAGTTTATTTGAATGTTCTCTTATAGCAACAATTATATTCGGTTTCACTTCAAGTAATTCTTTTGAATTAGAAATTTTACTGATTTTTAAAAAAAGATTTATTTATTTATGCATACAAGCTGGGATACAGGCCAGAGGTGTGGGGCGGTGACAGAGTGGGGAGCAGACCAGGCAGATCGATGTAAATACACTGCTGAGGGGAGCAGCAGGTGAGGCTGGAGAGATCTGCGGTGCCATGTGGGAATCTCCCCAGCCAGGCAAACTAGAGTTGCTGGGGCCAACAGCTCCATAGTGCAGTGCTTAACCACTGTGCCACCAGGGAGGCCCGGAATTTTACTGATTTTTAACTAACAAAATGGAAACACAAAAATTAATTTGCCATGACATGAATTCACTTAAATTAATTTATAGCACAAGTTACCTTGATTCTACCGGAAAAGGTTCATAAAGAAATTTTTTGTAAAAGTCTTTCTTTATGTCATGAACGAGAATTACAGCTTTGCCTTGGTCATCAAACTGAGGTCTCCCGGCACGCCCCATCATCTGGAGTACATCTGTAAAAAAAGAGAAGGAAGATTCTGCAGGATGGCACATCATTGCTTGCTTACTGGTTATGGTATGTTTCTACAAGACAACAAAATAGCAATGGAACAGAAAATTTATGAGCAAGTATACTATCTCTGATGTGTACTACTAAGTTCCCTAAAAACTAAATGATCAATTCACTATGATAAAAAATTAATTTTCTCTTACTGTTTGTAAAAATAAAGGAGATGAAAGGTTCCTTTAGCTAAAAGCTTAAGAATCCCTGTTTAAGGATCAACACAGGAGGGAAGAACACAATGGACCATGGTGATGGTGATGGTGCACAGGTGAATTGGTGATGGGAATTTTACAGGGTCTACATGTTAGAGGAGAAAGCATGCATTGTACAAAAAGGAAGAATGATGTAAAATATATATAAAATAAAGAAAGAATTATTACTATTTTAATTAAATTAGAAAAGCAATACACATACAGGAAAACTCTTCAGCAGAGTCATTTGTCATTTGATTATTTTTCCCGACAAATAATGGGCCATTTATTTTCTCCCTCCCACTTATTTCTCTTATACTGTAGGAATATCTGAGGTAAGTAATGATTTAGAAATGACTTAATTCTAACATACATTCATTGAGTGGACATACATACTGACTATAGTTTGCTCTTTAGAACCCACTGAAAATACTTTCAATATGTCAATAGGCTCAAGTAACAACAAAGGCTTTGGTTCTAGAAGTCTCATGGAAGTATCATTTATAGTGAGATTTAAAATTAAGCATTATAATATTTAATTATGTTATTAAATCACTAATGGCTACAAATTAGTAATTTTAACAATTCATGAATTTGAAACCATTAGTTATGCTTCTGATGTTTATTAACAAAGAAAGTATAAGTAAATAAAACTATATTGAACAATGACAAAATGTATAATTTATTATATTTAAATGTGAGCAATTCTCTAAAGTTTAATCCATGCTAATCCAAATTTTAAGGCTAAAGTAGAATACTATTATATCTATAAAATTTTAAAAAATTACCTGTAATGGGAAAATCCACATAACGTCTTGTTTTTCCATCATAATATTCTGTTCCTTTAATAATCACTAAATGAGCTGGAAAGTTTACACCCCAGGCTAATGTACTTGTAGCAATTAGAACCTGAAAAAATAAAAGATAATATTTTCTATTTAGATGAAGCAACTTTCAAGTTACACTGGAATATCTGTTCATGGAATCAAGAAAAGCAAAAGAGAATGTAAACAATTAGGACTACACCAAACGAAAAATCTTCTGTGTAGTGAAAAACCTTTCATTAAAACAAAGACATTCTACTAAAAGGGAGAATATATTTGAACATCATACGTCTGAACAAGGGGCTAGTATCCTGTATCGACAAATAACTCATATAATTCAATGAAAACAATGAACCCAATTAAAAATTGAGTAGAAGAGCTAAACAGACACTTCTCCAGAGAAGACATACAGATGGCCCACAGGCACATGAAAAAAATGCTCATTATTACTTAGTATCAGGGAATTGCAAATCAAAACCACCATGACATACCACCTCATACCTGTGAGAAAGGCCCATATCAGAAAGGCCAAAAACAAGTATTGGCAAGAATGTGGAGAAAAAAGAACTCTCATACAATGTTGGTGGTAGACTAGTACAGTCCATATGAAAAACAGTATAGAGATTTCTCAAGATATTAAAAATAGATAGACCACACGAATCAGCAATTCCACTCTTAGCCATCTATCCAAAGAGTGCAAAAACACTATTTTGAAGGAATACATGCACTACTATTCTCATGGCTGCACTATTTCTAATTGCCAAGCTATGGAAACAACCTAAGTGCCCAAAGACAGCTGAATGAATTCAGCAGATGAGGTACCTATACACAATGGGATAGTAGTGAGCTATGAAAAGAGATAAACTCTTGACTTTTATGGCAACATGGATGGAACTGGAGGGGAGTATGCTAAGTGAAATGAGTCACCAGGAGAAACAAATACTGGATGGTGTCACTTAAATGTGAAATATGGAAAACCAAAACAAAGGGTCAGATGTAACCAAACCAATAGCAAACCCTAGAAATCTGACTGTAGAATTGAGGCTACTAGAGGGGGAAAGATAAAGGGGAGAGTAAAGTCGGAGAAGGCACAATGGACTATACGGTGGAGAACTTTCAGTGCCTTGGTGATGGGTGTGGTATAGGACACACACCTGAAGGGTGTGAACTTTTACCTTTAAATCACATATAGGGTTGTAAACCAATGTTAGCTCAATTAAAAAAAAAAGACCACACACATAAAGAAAATGAGGAGGGGGAAAATATGTTCATGAAAAAAAAAAATACCTGAACTTTACAGTTTACAAATAGTTCCTCTACTGTTTTTCGGTCCCTTTCGTGAAGTCCAGCATGGTGCATTCCTATTCCAAAAGCAAGTGTCAGCTTCAGGTTGGAATCCCTTACTGTTCCAATAATGTTCTCCATCTACAAATAGAAAAACAATTACAAGATGTAGATACATTAGTTTAAAAATGTTCACATGAGGACTGTATTTGATTTCATTTTTTTTGCTTCTTAGCATATTATGAGCATAAGAATACAGTCCCCATCTATTACTATGATTAAAATCAAATAAATTAAAAAGAACATTTAATGACAATGCACATTCTAAGTGAAGTAAAGTTTAAATGTTATCCATTTTTTTTAATGCAATAAGGAAAAATACCTGTGGATAAATGGAATGTTACCTTAATAAATAGAAAAGATTTCTATCTTTTTGGGTCAGTGTGAAAAATTTTAAAAATCATTCATAATCCAACCAGATAGCAAGAATCATTCAAATATAGGCTTTCTTACTGAACTCTGTGACTCAGAGGAAGTCACATATCCTCTGAACCTCAGTTTCTTCAGTTTAAAAAAAAAAATCAAACAAGTGTATTTTTGTTTGATTTTCACTTCTTTGATCAATATTGTAGTTAAATGCTTGTCATATTTATTGACTTTTCTGGGTAAATTATTTTTTTCATTTTTTAAGTGGATGTAATAGACTTTTAATGATAATTCTTTATGTATTAAGGAGAGCAATGTCTTTCCACCATGTTATAATACTTTCATCCAGCTTTCTATCTCTATTTCATGTATATATAAATACGCTTTTTACTTAATGGATTTAAATTTTTAAATGGGCCCCCTATGCTTTGTTGCTTAAAAAACATTTCTTCATCTTGAGGATCAAGTATATATTCACTTATTATTACTTCAGCTTCTTTTGTACTTTTATTGTTTTATTTAAATATTTAAAGATTTATTTATTTATATATACAAGCTGGGGTACAGGCCAGAGGCGTGGGGCGGCAAGAGGGTTCACCAGAGACAGAGTGGGGAGCAGAACAGGCAGATTAGAAATACACTGCTGAAGGGAGCAGTGGGAGAGGCAGGAGAGGTCTGCCGCACCATGTGGGATTCTCCCTGGCTGGGTGTTGAACTCGCATCGCGTGCTGCCGACAGCTCCACAGCCCAGCGCTTAACCGCTGCGCCACCAGGGAGGCCCATTATTTAAATATTTAATCTGTAATTTATTTTACAATAGTATGATAGAAATATAAATATATTTTTCTAAATAACTAGTTATTCTAGCAATATTGATTAAATACCTCACCTGTTTTAAATAACTTTTATATATTCCAGCTTTTGAATTTTATAAAAGATTTTATTGCAGTCTCAATTTAGCTCACTCAATTTGATATGTTTAAGCAGCTACTGACATTCAATTTTTAAATATACTCTCTAAATGTGCTCTGCATACTTTATCACTTTCCATTGTACATGGAAAATATTTAATGACCACAGGCTTTATGGCAAGAAGGCAGCAAACCTTATTCCTACCAACCATACTCCTTATAAAGAACTAAATAGAAAAGTCCAATCTCCTTCTATATAATGAAGATCTCTACTGCTCATTAAAGCATAGGATGACACAAGATGCAGTGTGGTGAAGTTCTTTTTGGGCAACTCCAAGCAGGGAGTAATGCAGATATCAAGTGGTTTAAGAATAAAGAGTGTTTAAAAGAAGGACCTACTTTAGCTATGGCCATAACTTTACTACCACATTCCAACAGTAAACAACAGTGGAGGAGGTACTGGGAAATAAGTATGCATATAATTATTACGTCTGCAGACTGAAAACCTGGTATTGTCTTCAGACTTCATTTCCTTTTTCCTTTTTACTATTATCTTTAATATACTCAAGTAATTCTGCAACACACTTTGCTGGCTACACATAAACCAGTAAGTAGCTCAAATATCTATCCTGTAGAAACCTTAGCTTGGTTGCTGCAGTATAGTAAAAAATGCATAAGACAAACACCCATATAATGAAGCACTCCAATTGTTTTCATTATTCATTGTTTTCAATGGTTGAAAAATTCTCTAACCTTTGGAAACAAGATGTTTCACACCAATAGCAAAAAAAGAGAAAGATCAAATTTGATTATGTAATGATTACTAGTGTACAAAAAACACTGCCTGGACTAGGTAATCTTAATGTTGTTCAACAACTTTCCTTGAACAGAATGCAATTAATAAACAATGCAATTATAATTCTGCATTACAGTCACAGTATGGTCACTTGATGTTTCTGAATTATTTACTTTATAAATTGTTAAGCAAGAATATGGAATATGCTAACATAAATCCACTTTACCTTTTAAATTAGCATAAGCAAGCTAACTACAAATGCATGCTATCAAGAAAGGTGCTTTGTTGTTTCATAAATTACGTCAGGCATTCTCAACTGACACCCTATTACCCATTTTTTTTTTTTGTTTAATAGCCCACTGAATAAAGTATCTTCAATTTACACTATCAAAAATTAATTCATTGATATTTTTGTTCTGACAATTAGTTTCAGGGTTTTCGTTTAATTTCACAGCTTAAATAACAGTGTATTTTTGTTACTTGTAAAATTCTTACAGTTTCAGGGCAATGCAAAGCATATACAAAAAGTAATGTACCATTCGCCATAGGAAAACTAAAGAAACTATGGCAGGAGGTGTAGTTAGGCATTAGTACCCTTTCCTTTCCTTTCTCTAGCTGTTTCTCATTCTCCCTACCCCCAACTTTCACATAAATCAATGCATTAAAAAGAACTATCTGCCTATCTGAACAGGCAAAGACCCAAAATCCTCATGAGAACAATTACAAAAAAGCAACTTCATTTATTACATGGTTACTGTGGATGAATTCTGCATTATTTGAACACAATAAAAAAGTGAAATTTATAGTAATGTTAATCATTAAGTAAAATGCTACTAGAAAAGCCTATTTAAATATGAAAATATAATTTTGATTACATTTTATATGTTCATTACTGTGCTTAAAATAAAAATAATTTTCATCTTCATCAAAATATCACAATATAGGCAAACATTTTTAGAAACTTAGGAAAATGAAAGCTTAAGGTATAATAACAGAAATTATTTGTTGAGTACTTATGTGTCAGGCATTATGCTTACAACTTTACAAAGATTATCACATTTAATTTTTACATAAAATAATGTAGTTTTGATGTAATATACAATGCATTAAAACAATCCAGTAAATTTCAAATTTAAAGATTCAATGAACTTTAATACAGTAAGGAGCCTTTCTCAACCTTGTTTCCATGAGAGAACTAAGCTCCACAAAAAATCTGAATTACTATCTTCTTAAGTTTTCCAAGGATTGCTAACACCTATTCTAGACGGTTAAGAGAAAGCTACATACAATGGATGACTTTGAACACTAAGACAATTTTTGTAAGAAAAGATGCTATACAATTTTAAAATGAACAAGAATTACAATTAAAACACTTTGATAGAGGAAGTTTTAATTCCACAGCTCATTTCTGTTCAGCTAACATTTGTTGTAATGTACAGGTATCTTTCCAACAAACAGCCACTGAAATATGTCTAGCTACCTGATAGTTAAATAAAAAAAAAATTGATATTATAAATAAAATAAAAGCAGATCTATGTTCCTCGAAGTAATGGTCTTATTTTAGGGTAGTGGGGGAGGAGCAGGCACATATGTAAACTGTTGAACCAATTATTTTAACTTAATAGAATTTTTTTTATATTTTAAATTTATTATACTCAAAAAGCTTTTGTAGAAAGATAGGATTCCATTTAAGTAGATACATTACTCTGTGCCTGAAATACATTCCAGTCAGAATATAATTCAGTGAGTTGATGACAATGCTGGCTCCAAAAGAAAAGAGGAGACCAGATTGGACAAGAATGAGCTAACAGATTGTGCAGCCCAGTTCTGTCTCTTTGAGTGTGATGTATTGTTTCAAGATGCTAAAAACTCATACTTTCTCAAAGCATATCTGCTGTGCTGGTTTTCCCATTTTCACAGAATCCTCATTATCAGAACCCTGTACTCTTTTCAAAGCACGTTAGACTGAGACCATATGCCACTGAATAATGCTTATCAATTGTCTAAAGCGTTCAATAAAAGATGCACCATACAGAAGAATAATGAAAGTTACAGACACTTTTCTTTATAAAAATAACTAAATCTATCACATCTGGCACAGATGTTAAACAAACTTAAAGAATTTCCTTATAATGAGTGTTAATTTCTTAATACTTATACTTCTGTATAATACTTATACTGTATAATACTTATTCTGTATAATACTTATACTTCTGTATAATAACTCTGTAGTTCACTGAAGGGGAAAGAACTAAAATGAAAGAAACACTTTAGAACATCCTATTGATATACTAGTGGGAAATAAATTTAAAAAAAATAAAGATAATAGTTTCCAAACTTCACCAACATTCCTCTTAACACATTATTTTGTTGCCCCTCTGAAGTATCAAAACACCCACACAAAATGATTCACTATACTGTTAATATGTACGTATATTTATATGTGATTAAATGGTCACATGTGAATTAATTAAATGAAACCTAAACAATAACTTGTAAATCTTTGCTATGTCTACTAGTTAAATACCATTTTCACTGTATTTGTTTTTTTAGTTTGGCTGATTCTTAATGACACCAATATCAAAGTTGGCTATAGAATGAGATATTAAAGATTCTTCCTTATTAATATTTTAAATTTACTGTGCTACTTAGTGGATTTAATTCACTAATAAATTTAACTCACAATGATCTTCGTAGGAAATCCTGCCATAAGAGCTTCATATTTTTGTATGTTTTATGCTTATTTTCATTTTTGGAGAATTCTGATTCCAACCTATGAGTGGAGATTATTTCATATATTGAAAAGTACTTAAAATGCAGATAAAGCTGATGAATGTGAAATTACATATCATATTGATTTTCTAAAGTAGCATAAATTTAAATGAACAATTACTGTACTACTTAAGAATACGCTATATAAATAGAATAAAATACTATATATAAACTAGATTTGTGAAGGAATACAAGCAAAAGATCATAAAAATAAAATCAAATTTTATCACAGAATTTTCTGCAAAAAGAATCTGTTAATAAGGTATTATTCAATGTGCCATATTATACAAATAATAATGAACATTTATTACTCTGCCCTAGGCCTGTTTTATGTAAATTAATGGTATTGTTGAATTTAATCCTCACAATAATCCTGTGAAGATAGGATTATTATATCCATATCACAGATGAAGGGGTGACAGTCACAGTTTAAACACCTCATCCAGGTCACACAGCCTGTAATGGGCAGTCACCATGGAGCCTAAAAAACCTGGCTCCAGCTCTGCTCCAACCACAACTACCTTCAAATCACTGTATGAATGAGAGGGTTATTTCAAATAACTACTTAAGGTAATTCTATTATTTCATTTGGCTTAAGGGTGGTTATCATTGTTTTAAACTGTACACAGAAAATAAATCTTTGAAATAATGAGTAATTCTCTAGGATGAAATAACTGGGACACTACATATAGATGATTACTCTTCGTTACTTGAGCATTCACACTCATGTCCAAAAATGAAGAACACTGAAAATTATCTTTTCTAAACTAACATAGCTCTCATGATTAAGAATGGCACAGTCCTTAATAGTTGCCTGTCTTTTGATATTTCAGCTATTTTTTCTGTCTTTATTACATTTCTGTCACTGTCAAATTGTACCTCCCCATAACCTCCTTAGAGTTTTCCATCTTCTCTAGTCATTATGTTGTCAATGATTTCATTTACTGCAGTAGAGAAAAAGAACACAGGCTCTGAGTCAGCCATCTTGACTTTGAATTCCTGGGCTGCTTTGTTTGTGCTTTGGGGCAAGTGACTTAATTCACCTTAAGTTTCGTTTCTACATCATTAAAATTGGGTTAGTAAGAATAACCCTCCCAGAATTCATGATTAAAGGAGAGAAATGTAAATCTTTAGTGAACTATATAAAGCACTCTATAAATATACCAATTATTACTAAGTATAAGAGCTTTGCCTCTTCAATAGGACACATATGATATTAACTAGGGCAAGATGAAACAGATCAGTCTCCTATCTTGAAGCTGCTCTTAATTACATAAGTATTCCATGAACCGACTGAATTCAAATGTCTAATGCTCATTAAATCTCTAGATAATGTAAGTTTTTTTTTTTGTAGTAACTTTTATTGTGGTGCCACTGGTTGACAATACTGTATTTGATTCAGAGATACGGGTTCACACCTCTTCAGATGTAATTTTTTTTTAAAGATTTACTTATTTATGCATATAAGCTGGGGTGTAGGCCAAAGGTGTGTGAAGGGTTTGGGGTGAGAGGATTCACCAGAGACAGAGTGGGGAGCAGAACAGACAGTTCAACTGAAATACACTGCTGAGGGGAGCAGCAGGCGAGACAGGAGAGGTCTGCTGCGCCATGTGGGAAACTCCCTGACCGGGTATCGAATTCATGCTGCAGTGGCTGCGGATAGCTTCATAGTGCTGAGACTTAACCCACTGTGCCACCAGAGAGGCCCCATAATGTTTGTTTTAACACTTAATATTAGCCTAGTAGTTTTCTGTACTGGTCAGTCATTAAGAAGTCTGACGTCTGATCAAAATATAAAGTACTTAGGGTGGGACTAGGGGGTGCATCACAAAAAGTTTTAAGCTGGACAGCTTGCATACTTCAGGTGCATCATAAATCTACTTTAGCTAGATAGAAAAGAAAAAATAAAGAAGCAAGACAGACCCTTGAAGTTGAAAATGATATGGTTACTCTATATAAAACTCAACTTAATTTCCGATTTTCAACAATCTCAAAGTCTATCTTTGGAGTCTGGTATAATTTTTTAGCTATACAAAGAGGTCTATATATATATGTTAAATAAACAAAACAAATGAATAAAATTACAGCGAAAATTTTTAAATAGAAATCGCCAAATCCGACCTTGTGATAACTTTGAATAAAGCTAGACTATAGGTCATCTTTGTAAGTATATTAAGACTTTGCTTTTAATGAGGTTGGATAAGTTATGTTTTGCTTAAAATCACAAACTTCACAAGCACTTAAAAACATTCTTCAATATAAAACATGTGAAAATGATACTAGTCTACTTTTCATGAAAGTGGTACTCTTGTGTGCCATTCCTACACAGTATTACAGGAAATCACTTTGAAGTACTATGTAATTTATAATTATCACTTTATTTAAGAATGTTCTGTATATTTAGATGAGTTTTTAGTCAATAAATTTGAATTAATAAAATTTAACTAAACTGTTGTTCCAAGGTATGCTTATCTTCCATATTTATGTCAGTTTCATGTTCCTTCCATCTGGATTCTTTCCATATATTGCTGTAGTCAGAAAGCTATTTCCTTTCCTGCTTCAGCTTTTATCCCCCATCTACTTTCTGATGATACTGCAGACTTAAGAGAACACCTTAAACATTCTGGTCCTGGACTTTTAAGACAACAGTCTTTACTGAAGTGTCTTTTTAGTCCTACATTTAAAGAAAAAAAAAAAAAGCTAGTTCTCTTTGATGTGCTCTCCTTTTAGTTACCTGGGCCTCATTTAACAGTGTAGAAGAAGAAAGGGGGAGTCGTGTTGCTAACTGGCAAGATACAGAAAGGAGTTAAGGGGGAGAATGTAGCAAGACTAATGAATAAAGCCTGATCTTCAGGCAAAAGTCTCTTTTCCCTCTACGAATATGGCATCTCATCCAAGGTGTCAGAAATGAAGAAGAGGGCAGTATTGTCAGTTTTTAATCAATAAACTCACTCAGAAGAAAGGGTGTTCCCTCTTTTATTTCTTAGCGCAGAATGGTAAATATCAACAACCTAGCTTCACTCCCCCTTGCATCTATGTCCATAACGCAGAATATCTGGTGGAAGTCAACAGACTGTAGCTGTTAAATTATAACATTAATGAAATTACATAGCAAAATTCTAGAAGTTACATAGCTTATTTGCTTCCATTTCTTGAGCTCCTAAACATTTACTCTTTATAACTCATTCCAAACTGGCTGTGCTCAGACCATATTACTGACTTTTCTTGCCAAGTTCGTCTATGATGTCTTAGCGTTAATGCTCTGACTTTATTCAATTCCCGTTAACATCTGATGCACCCACATTCCTTCCTCCATGAAATCCTCTCATCTACAGTATTTTAGGACTATCTTTCCTCATAGGAATCACTTTCACAGTATCCTTGCCAGCTCCTTATTTTCTACCTAAGTTTACAAGGAGAGTCCCTCAAGGACTGGTCTCTGATTCTCCACACTGTCTGTGTGACGATCTCATGTACTGACTGGGTTTAAGGACTGCGTCCATAATGCCCCAAGTCCATAAATACATCTCACACCCACTGGGGGTTTTATAGCATTCCTGCATCTAATTGTTCTGAAGCACTACTTGAGGTCTTGGACATACAAATTTACATGTCCAAAATACAAAACTATTTATCTCATATCTGTCTTTTCCTTCCTCTCCATTCTACACTCTCAGGCCTTTTTCAATAAATGAAATAAATTATTTTTAAATAAATTATTTACCTGGATATTTCAAATGATAACTGGGCTATCATTCTTGATTCTTTTCTTTCCCTTCAATATTCACTTCTCATTTTTCAGAATGTTCTACTGAATCTAGTCCAAAAAGTATCTTTTCACTCCTATTGTCACCATTTGTTATTCATTTTCTGATTGTTTAATTACACACACACACACACACACACACACACACACACACACACACACACACACACTTCTTTAAAATTCTTTCTTCTTCATTTAAGATCCTTGAGAATCAGGATCAACTGGCAAACAGTGCTTGGTAAGATGTAAACATTCAAAACTGTACCTTAACTGAATGAGTACTACATTTTTATAAGATCTGTTTATTTAAGTTAGAGGATTATTTTATGGATATTTATGAGCAGGGGTTGAGAAAGAAGGCTGAATTCATGATTATGTGATACCAGGTAACCTTCCCACTGAAGCTGCTCATTATAAACTAGAGGCTCTCTGATCTACATAGCTATGTATCTGGATATGCCTTGCAGCAGTTCATCATTAAGTAGAAATGAAAGGACCAGAAGGAAAAATACGAAAGATAATTCTCTTCCTGCCACATTGTCCCTATCTAAACCTATTTAGGCCCCTTGGGGTATTTCTTATGTTAAGCTGACTCACGGAAAAAAAAATTCAAAGTCCAAATGACTTTCAACAATATGGCAGCACCATATGAAGTACATTGATGTGGTACTATGGTCCCTCTTAGGGATGACTAAAGAAAAAAGGCAGAGTGTCAAGTATTTCATTATCATTTTATAGCAAAGTAGAGATGATGTGAGTTGATGACCCAAGCTTGGCTCTGTGGTTAGTGGATTAGCCAAATGGTCAGGAGCTTGATGAGAGTGCTATTGGTGGACAGATGGAAAGATGCAGAGAAGTTATATGAGGATAAACTCCGAGAATGGTCCCAGAATTAAAAAAAAAAATTGTATTCCATGAAGACGTTTAGCAAAAAGTTAAACAGCAGTGTGAAAAATGCTATTAATAGTCAAGTGGGCAAAATGACAATCTCTAAGGAAATCAGGAAGCCTCCCTACCCTCCTAGGCCCCAGTGTTTTATACAATGGGTTCATGTACTAAATGGTTCCAAGGTAGAAGACATGGAAACTATGTATGAGTTAAATATGGACTGCTCTTTCCCAGGTAGTCTAGCAACCATCACTCACTCATACGGTTCTAATATACCATGAATACAAATTATCCCAGGTCCATCATAAAATATATTACCTGTGAGGCAGATAGCTATCTGGTGGTAAGGAGATTACATTGGGTTCTTTATATGACAGAGGGGACATCTATTTCAAATGATGTCCAGAATAGATACTTTGGATTTTGATTCTCTTTTTCTGCCCATCGGGATCCACCAGTGGCCTCCACGGTTGGATTGCTGAATGCCTTTATGTCATCATTATATCCCATACAATAATGTTTCTGACTAACTTTACAGGAAAGATGTAAGGCTATGGATTGGGTCTTATTATGTTCTTAATTACCTAGAGAGAGCTGGTTTTATAGATTAATTATTAAGAGATACCACTTTGGCAGGGCCGGGAAACTATCTTGCAGGATGAGCTGTCTTCTCTGAATAGTAGTAATCATTTAGTGGTACTGTTTTTCTCACGGCCAGAATAAACAGTTCTAGGAACCAAGTAGTCAATGTGTATGGATACCTTTTACAATCATATTAACAAACAACCTGGAAAACTTTTGATTTCCTTTCCCCATAACTCTAGCTCTACAAGTCTGGAGACTTGACATCTGAGAGATGTAATAATCATTTGGAAGCTGCAACAGCCATATGGCCATTTGAGGCTCTCATGCTAGTAGGTGAACAAGCAAAATGTGGTGATAGTATAAAGTCTGAGTGGCTGCTATTACACAATAAAGGGAGTGGAAAATCTGAGTGGACCTCAGAGAAATCTTCTCACGCAATTGTTTTTACTTGAGAAATTAATGAAAGATATTAAAAAACGTATATATGCTAAACATATAAAATCCCAATTTCCAGTGTCTCAGGAATGTGGGTTATGGTTATTGCATTGGATAAAGAATCTTAATTATTAGGTTAGGGAATGGTTGAAGAAGTATACAGGTGAATGATTGTGGGAAAATAATACACAGTATCTGTTTAGCTCCCTGATCAGTTGCAGAAACAAATACTGTGGCCTCTATCCTTGCTTCCTTGTTATCTTATATATGCACTAGCATATTGTCACTAACATGTTCTATGTATTTTAAATAATGTATTTTTTGTTCCTATTCCTATCCTCCACTATTAAATGGGGAGTTGTTGGTTCTGGGGAAATTTTTAATTTAGTCCACTGGTCAAGAGATATTGAGATGGTATTGCAAAAGAACCATAGAGTGACTGGTATAACCAAGATTTCTAGAACTAAAAGAGTCATTGGTAAAATTTCTAATTGTTTCCTTTAGTGAGGGATGAGTGGTTTTGGTGATATGATGGAGAGTTACACTGTTAGGAGGAAATGTTTAGGACATTTTTTAAGTGTAGTGGAGAGACTGTTAAATAAGTAAGTTTGTACAGCTAAAAGACTTCAGTGAACTTTTATTGTCAGTAACTGTTAAGGGGACAATATTCTCTATTCCTGCTGCATGCTAAAGCTCAGGTGTTCAAATGTTTCTGTCTTGGAAATGAAGTTTGAAAACGTGATGCCAAAACCCAAGTTTGAGGTGAATATTAGAATCTGTGGCCATCAAACCAAGAATCCAAGTGATATGGCAGCCTATCCTCATAAAGTTTGAAATCACTGCAGGGCTTCCTAATTCCAATATGGAGGGTATTGCTTAAGAGGATTTTTCACACTGTGGTATGATTTCACATCAAAGATATACTTGAAGGGATCTTCCTGATTTCTGAAAATCCTGAAAATTACTGGGTTAAGAAGATAGATGGGTAACTTTTTTGCATTTGTGAAGAAATGAGTAGAGTACATATATTCCTTCCTAGTCATATTCTCTTTCTCCATCCTGTCCTGATTTGCCATAGTTTTCTTTCCTTCCTGCCCCCTCCCTTCTCCATATCTATAGATACTTCCGGACTGAAGGTCATTCACTGCAGATTGATTTTGATGCTGCTCTATTCCACAGGCCCCTTGTTCCACAGCTGCCAGGTTAATTGCTGCTGTGCTTATCCTGACTCCTTGGAATTCACAAGTTGTCAACACTCAAGTGCTAACCAGTGTAGTCATGTCCTGCCACACAACACCAATATGATACTTTACAAAGAACAGCAACAGGAAGTCACTGAGTTGCTAGTCTGGGATATTGTGGAAAGTAACTCACGTGAGATTAAAGTGTTAAAAAGTTTTCCTATTTAAAGCTAATCATTTAGGAGCTCCAACAATTCAAACATCTGCTTTATAGTAAGTTTTGTTATAAACATATTGAATTAACATAGAGATCAGTTACAAATCCTCTGAAAATTTGATTTTCAATGTGATTGCTGTTAGAAGCAGGAATAAAAGAAAGCCTGGGTTTTCTTATTTTGGGGATGGGTTTGGTGAAACAAAGTATCTGGAAGTAACATAATTTTTTAATTGCCCTATTTTTAGCATAGCCAAAATGTACATAATAGCGGAAACCATGGAAGTAAAATCTAAGGTTTCTAACTATTTGACTTGCTGACAAATTTTTGTGCTGATTAAAAAATATAAAACAAAGAAGTAATTCTATGCAATGGTTAAGTGTCCACAGTTTCATAGGTCTCATACACATTTTAAATAAAGAAAAAATAGTAGAGCTGTATTACAGTTGGGAAAAGAACATGAGGTTCACATTTGAAGTTAATGTGAATCACATATGTACTAAATGCACAGTTTTCCCCCAACCCCCCACAGCAAACATCCAAAAATGTGTTTAATAGGTATTACTCTGTACCTTCACTTCAGAGAAAAGTATCCATTTGAAATACTTTTAGAGATAAGACACAAGAAAAAATTAAACCTAGATTGTACAGATGAACTAAACTGTTCCTATTCTACACATTTATATTGCAGCCTTTGTCTTCTAAGTCAAGATGCTGTTTAGATCTATCAGGGTGATACTTTGGGCACACTCAATAAATAAAACAGGATACAATACCTTTTGGAAAAATTAGTTTGATCTTAAATAGTTTTTTTTAAATAAATATTTGGTATATGTATACAAGTAACATTAAGGAAGCAATGATGAATGCTGAAATATAAGATGATAAGGTTCACTCTAAGGAGTTATGTGATACCTTTAATATCATGCTAGTTTTGGAATCTGCTACTTACTAGTGAATAGGGTCATTAGGGCCTATGCAAGAACATTTTGAAGTATTAGTTAACTCTTAACATATTACAGGAATAGATATAGTAGCATCCAATAAGTCTACTAACCCCAAATGAGTCATGAGAAGTAGAAGGGAGAAATATGCATTCTATTAATACCAGATATAAAAAGAGTCAGAACATTGTTTTTAGTGTTTTTTCTACAGGCTACCTGTGAGAAAGAGGGGAGACATGGAGGGAAAAGGGAAATTGCAACAATTTTATTACTGATTTAATCTATTTCTTTTCATCATAACTCCAACTAGGAAAATATTTAAAAATGAAAAATCACTATACATAAATTTGAGATGGGGAAGAGGATTATCTACTTTAGAGCAGAAGGGATCACAAAGAACCATATTAACAAATTGTACCATATAAAATGCAAAAATTTCTATTTGTAAAATGTTATTAGTATAAAAAGACATTCAATGAAACAGAAATTATCTAATAAAACAGAAGAAAGATTACTATGTATAAATATAAATATTTATCTATGGTGAAGTGATAGAAAGTTTTAGCTTTGTTTAAATATGTTTTTTAAAATTTGGCATCAAATCTGTAAGAAGAATGCTATATTGCAACAGATAAATGCTCAAAGGATATGAAGAGATTAAAAAGAAAAAAAGACTAGCAAACAAATACATGGAAAAAGTTCAAACACACAAAAATCAAAGCATATGTTAATACAATAAGATCACATTGTATCTATCTCCATAAACTGCAAAAATGAGGATGTGCTGAAACTGCTACTTTCATATAATACTGGTAATTTATATAACATGGTGATAAAATCAATTGACACAACCCTTTTAGAAAGTAATTAGTGTATATAAATAAAACATAAAAATGTTCAAATTATTTGACCCATTAATTTAAAATTTAGGATTCTATAATAAGTAAATAATTCTAAGTAAAGAAAAGCATATAATAAACAACTTCATAATTATTTAGTTAGAGGAGAAATACACTATAAAATAGTTACATAATGGAATATAATTACATAAATATAAAAATTATAATTACTAAAAATTTATTAATGTTCTGAATAAAATTTTAATTTAAAGGGTAACAAGTTTTAATTATTACATACTTGTTAGTGTTTTCTATGTGTTTTTAAATATCAACATTATTATATATTTTTAAAAAGTAATTTTGCAAAATTGATTATGGGTAACACTCATAGATCATGAAACTTTAGCTGAAAAACATTAAAGTATACAAACTGATGATAACATAGGTTAAAAGTCTTAAATATTAACATAGATATATATAGTGGGAACATACTGGAAGAAGAAAAATCAAAATATTATAGTGTTACGGTAGGTAAAAGTATGACACATTTCTTCTTTACTCTATTTCTCTTTCCAAATTTCTATAATGTTATATTAAACTTTTAAGCACAAATTAAAACTAAATATAAATCTGTAATTTCTATAATTCTACAATATATATTAATTTGACATGAGTAAGATGTAGAAATAAAATGTATGGTCTACCTCTCCTTCATCCATATTCAACCACTGTTTTGGATCTTCTTCAGTAGCCAGAAAGGCTATCAATTCCAAAGCAGTAAGACGAGTTTGACGCCTTGATGAAACAAATATCAAAACAGGTTTGGCTGGAGAATGGCTTCTAATTGCTGTTGAAAAGTTGTGGAAAATAAAAAGGTCAGTTACTTACATAAGATTTTGAATTTCATTAGGGTATCAAGTGGATACATAAAACTACTCTTTTGTAAATCGTGATTTTTTTTAATTTGCTCATGAAATTTAGCATTATTTAAGATATATAACATATACCTGACAGTACATTGGAAAAATGATAGGGAAGAAGAGGCAGCGGGTCCTGTCTAGGGAGCATATTGTCTGGGACAGATTGAATTGTAGTTCTTTTTTGAGCTTCTGAGACAGAGACACTTCAAAGTGGAGACTCTCCATTACAAGGGGTACATAAACACTAAATCATGGATTGACTTGTCTGAGTTGTGTTTCTGTTTACCTAAGCAATGATTTTATAGAATTAATTGGTCCTGAGGTCTTGAAAGAGTCAAGACGCGTAGGATTATGAAAGCTCTCTAACAAAAGCCACAAAAATTCCTTTTCTTTTTGCCCTTTACCAGCAGATGGAAAAGTTAAGCATTGGTATCAATAAACTAGTAAGAAATAAGTCAGAAGAATATATTCCTTTTATTTTTCTAAAATAAAAGACTTCAAAGTGGCACGATAAGAGAATATAGAAGAGAGATGAAGAGAATACTGTGCCTGAATCTACTGCTGAGTGGTGGCATATGAATTAGTAGGCACACAAAAGATGAGTAGTTTCAAATACAGGTAAGAAGACTTCAAGAAAAAAAAAATACTTCAAGAGTCACATAAATCATTTGACCTAATTGGAAAGGAGGATTTTTGGGCTCTAGAAAGTCTCCGAAATGCTTATAAGATGGCAAAAGTAGAATTTATACTTGTTTCTACATAGATCTTTTAAAATAGTCACAGATATTTAAAACTTTTATATAAACAAGTTCAAACTCCTTACAATTTTGTGTTTGACATGTGAGCTGCAATATTTCTTCATATGGGTTAAGAAACAAGGTTTATAATGAAAATGCTGACACAAATATATTTATACTTTAAGAGTAAGAAATAAGGATACCATAAAGTGGCATTTCTAAATTCAAAGAAATATAGTGATCTACTACCGGTATAATAGTTTATAAAAATAGCAGCTATACTCATATACTACCATATCTAGGAAAATATAAGTTTCAGTTATTTAGTCTGATTTATAGCACAGAATGCTTCATTTCAATCATTGTTATACAATCATCCATTCCATAAGTAGATATTAATAATCTCTAAAGTACATAATAATAAATAAACTAATTTATCTTATTTATCACTCAGATTTACAGAATATAAACAGTAGTATTTTGATAAATCATATTAGAGATACAAAGTTTAAAACACACATAGTATAGAACTGGCATAATTTACACACATAATCATGAATGAATCTGTCTCCTTTTTAAACTTCAACATTTAATGGATTTTTGCTGCTGCAAGAACAGGTGTGGCTGAACAGTTCACAGCAGATTTATTGTTCATTAGTGATTTTGTATACTGCTTCTGTGGAGGTGTAAATAATCAGAACTGCCAAGATTGGTCTCTAGTTCACAATCAATACTTTGCTTCTGTCATAAGGCTAATTACAGCAGCTAAAAAGTCACCTCACAACTGTCACCTCACAATCAACAGCAGTTCACATTAGAGAATTTATTTTGGGGGTTATTTTTAGTTGATATAATAAATATTCCTTATGCATCCTAAACAAAACATGCTTCAATAAAATTGGAGTGTTATTCTTAAGTCGTTCTTGCTTGCCTAATTTGTTAGACAGGGATAACTAAAAAACCAAAACAAAATAAAAACATAAGCATGTTAAAAAAAAAGGACTGAAATTTTTAAGTTTCGTAATTTCTAGTAGAAATTAAGATTACGTGGTTTTTTTTGTTTGATGCTTTTATTTATCATTTGTTTTAGTTACTAACTACTAACTACCATAAGAAAACACCTTAAATATTAAAAGAATGATTTGATTAGTTGAAAAATTACATCCATTTATTTTATTACAAAGATATCATCATTTATGAAAACTTTACTTTTCAATAGTTAATATATATTTATATTGCTTAATAGTTGAGACAGTTTTAGAAATTTGGAGAAATTGGAGCAGTATCACTCTTTGAAAGAATACTAAATTATTTAGAATAAATTTAAAGGATTTAACAAGAATATCATGCTTACCCTGAAATGCAGGCTTATTCATACTAGCCATACGAGGACAGTAATGTTGACCTGGGAAGCCATGAATGTGAACTTCTAGTGGAACTGGACGTACTGATGGTCGGAAATTGAACAAGCCCATCTAGAGTAAAAATGAGGGTGAGACCATTTGGAGCTTATAAATATATTCTATAATGTTATCACGCCTCCTTAATGTGGAGAAAAAACACACTATTAAATGTACATTTTATCAATCTTGTACATACCTGATTAATATTAAGCCAGTCAGCAAGGTCTCTAGCATTAGCTAAAGCAGTAGATAGTCCAACTATTCTAACAGACTTTTCTGTGTGTGATGAGATGAAATTTGTTCGAGATACAATGACTTCTAGAACAGGGCCTCTTTCCTCTCCTAAGAAATAGGAATAATGTGTGTTAATCATTTAACACATTTTGTTGCTGGTTACTGCAGATGAGATAGTCAGTTTGCAAAACTGGCTTTGGATACAGTGGTACCCACCAAGCAGATGGATCTCATCTATGATGAGAATAGTGACTTGCTTTACATAGTTTCGATTTTGCCAGCTTCTGCTGACTCCATCCCACTTCTCTGGTGTGGTGACAATAAGGTCGGCCTTGGCAATGGATTTCATATCAGGAGTCACATCTCCTGTTAGTTCAATAACTCTGGAGAGGAATAAAAGTGATCTTTTTAACTTTTCAGGTAGCACAAAACTTTGAAGAGGCAAAAATATAACTTTCAAATAAAATTATATAATGCTTAAGACTATTTTATCTCCCTTTGATTTCTGAAAAATTCTGAATTATGTCCACAATATTCCTCATGAATTCTAAGATGAGTTAACCACATAAAATGAAAGATGTAAAAGTTCAAATAATTTAACTTTTTTTTTTGCAGAAATGCCAAAGTATCAAACTTTCTTTATTTTTACAAAATCTCTGCCCTGAGGATTTTATAGAAGTGAACTCATACCTCCTTCTTCATGTTGAAATAAACACATTTCTAATGAGGGACGGTGTTAACTTACCAAGACAAAAGGAGGCATTTACTAAGCAAATGATTATGTGCAAGCGTCATTCTAAGACTGAAATTATCTATAGATACTATGGCAAATTCAAATGTTAAGACATAAAGAAGAAAGTTGGGACAAATGTGTCAATTCATTCTGAGCAGATCACAGTTTTTTAGTGAAAAAGAGGCAAATCTGGAGGTTAACTCAAAATTTTAGGTCATCACTAAAGAATTTTCACGTTTGTTTTAACACACAGCAGAGAAAAAGAGGGCAAGATCAGTTTCTCCAAGTATAATGTTCCCAAAGTTTTTGCTTTTTTTTTCATTTTTAACTTTTATATTTCACTATTTTTGTGAACATATAATACATTCATATGGTTCCAAGAATATGTAATGGCTGTTACCTGTAACATGTCTATTCTCTAGTCACCCAGTTCTCACCCTGAAGTAACTGTATATTTATATTTTTCTAAAACCAAAAGACAGAATACTTAAAACTTTTTTTATAGTATTCTGCACCTCATTTTTTTGGTATATAAAGAGCTTATTCTTTTGTAGAGTGACAAAATATTTTGCAGTTATGAGTAATTTATTTAGTGAAATTCTACTGGACACTCAGGTTACCTGAAGCCTTGCTACTAAAAACAGTACTAAATGAATTCTTATTAAGTAATTAAGTAATTAAGTAATTCTTATTAAGATTTTCTTATTAAGTAAATCTTATTAAGTAATTCTTATTAAGTAATTAAGTAATTCTTAATAAGAATTCTTATTAAGTAAATGCAAAAGCATTTACCAGCTTATTGCAAAAATTTTTGGTCTTTTTAGATTATTCAGAGCGTATCCTTTAAAAAAATAAGAACTTACTTTTTACCAAGTTTTTCTTCGATTCTAATTTTCCAATCATCCATTCTTTCACGTACTAAGGCTTTTAGGGGTGCAATATATACTGCCTAAAAGGTGGGAGTGGTAAAAGACTCTCATGAAAACAATGACAGCATTTTCAACAGAGATAAACTCATTAAAATTTATCAGACTATAATCATGTTTTAAAGTGTATCTTTTAGTACTGAAAGACTTAAAATTTTAAGTGGGAAAAAGCCATTAACTTAATCTATATTTATTCAAAGTAAGAAATAAAATACATCATAAAAATACTGACATAGAAAATTTTAAATATATATTTTGAAAATAACAGAGATTTTCTTTAGGTATTTTATAATGAACTTATCTCCTAACATTGTGAAAAAAATTAAAAATCATGAGATAATATATTACATAGGGAAAATTAGAATTCTAATGAAAGTTTTTCCTATTATGTCTAAGTGTTATCTGAGTTTTAACTCATTCACAAAAAAGTCACTAATTTTAAAATTCTGACGAGGAGTACTCTGGTTAAATTTATGAAAGGTGGCAGTTGTAAACTATTCTTTTCTTTATGTTATAAAATGTTTCAAATATAGAGTAAAACTCTGCTGTTGCATCCTAGTGAACCAACAACCATATAACAACTGAGAGTCAAAACTCTTAAAACTAAGCAGGAGAGAAAAAAACACTAACTAGAATTCACTGAAAAAGGAAAGTAAAACATTTCTGAAAAAATAAATGGTACATAATTCATATCATAATATGGATTATCTTTCTTGAAAAATTTGTCTTTAAACAGCGAATATTTCACATTTTAGCAGAGCTTAAAGTCCTACTTATTAAATTTGCATATAATTTTATATCAACTAATTCTATCATGGCCATTTGGAGAAAGGTGGGATAAAATTTACCTCTCTATTTCCTATATGTAATCAAACTGTAATTGTTAAAATACTGGCATTTCCTTCATAGCAAAAAAATCTATGAATCATTACATATCTTATAAATAAGGCTATGAGGCAGCTATCTTACAATGAAATTGCTTATAAATTGCAGGTCTCTCACAATGTGAGCACTAACATGTATGTTAGAAACAGAACTAGAGGATTCAAAAGTTTAAGGTAACAAAGTTTTCTTGTTTTAATACTGGAGAATACAGTATATTACTCTAATACTTATCTAATCCCTTTGGAAAATTTACTAGTGAGTGACAAATCTACTCATTGAATATGGTCGGCATATTTAGAAGTGGCTAGTTGACAGAGTATGAATGACTTATCTAATTGAATGTAAGCATGTGATTCTTTTAAACAGACCTTTGAAGTAGGGTACTTGTTGAAGACTCTGAAAATAGCTAATTCAGCAGCAACAGTCTTTCCTGATCCAGTGGGTGCTCCAAGTAGGACATTACAGTCCGTGTGATACAGTGTATGAAAGATCTGTGTCTGCACAGGGTTAAAGTGGCTGAAGTTGTACAGCGCTTCATAAGCTTCACATCCCAAAGCTGTGACTGGCAAAGGCTGAAGGTCCAGTAATTCTGAAAAGATGTAACATACTGTTATAGCTGGAAAATATCCATAATACTGAATGTTGTGTTTTAGGAATAAATTTTAACAATTTTTAATTCTTAAGACAGAAACAGAAGCTTAATACAATTCTTATATATTAGTTACAGACCTCCCCCACCTCCCATTATCACATTTGTAATACTGACATACTGGACACTGTGGGGGAGTTCCCGTAAGCCAACTAGAATACCTTATCTTTACAATCAGGAAAGAAAACTGAGTGACAGGTATATAAAAATATATTTAGAACAAAACTAAATCTACCTCAATTTGTAGAAAATGAAAACTATTTACAAACTTCAGTACTAGAATGGTTACTAGTAACATATTACTTTTGATCTGTTAGTTAACTGACCAAACCCGAGTGGCTGAGTGAGCTGTTGCTATAGTCAAAAAAATACTAAAACGATTCCAGGAAGAAACTTAGGTGGGAGTTTTAAATGAGAATATGGGAGTGGGTAAGTGGGAATTGCTCTGATAAAACAGGGAAAGAAGCCAGATTTAGTTATATCTTATTATGTACACCAGAGGTTTACATTACAAAAGTTAAAATGATTACAAAGTTTATAAAGTTAAAATGATTTCGAGATATAAAGGTATATATTTATATATCCTTAAATTTAAAAGACCTTGTATTTTCCTATGAGCCAGAAAGGTATCAATTAGAAAATCAGAAAGCAGATTTACTCTTAGGATTATTTATTTCACAGAGGATGACTCTACTCAGGTGCAGTTTAAGTGAGAAGGAAAATAAAACAAATAAGGAGATTCAGTGGCCTATATGCTGAGCTAGAATTTTTATTACCGTTTCAACATGGGAAGTATAGAAATTTTTTTCTCAAAAAAGATACTTAAAGGTAAGCAAGCTAACTTAAAAAAAAAAATACCACCTTGTTCCATTTCCCCCCTCTATTATATAGGTAACCGAAAGTTAACTGCATACTTTGTATGCTAGATTAAAATCTCCCAAATTTTCTGTAACACTGAAAATCAAAGAGGGAGGAAATCTTAACTTGCGGTGATAATCTGGTATAGACATAGCTTTAAAACTAAAACTTTTAGCATTTACATATGTAATATCTATGCTAAATTAATTTTAACTAGTATAGAACTAAAAATCACTGAGGTTACATCATGCAAACAGAACTGGGAATCACTGAGGTTACATCATGCATTTCTAATATCAATTGAGATGTCATGGTGGTGCATTTATTACCTTTAAAATGTACTCAGAAATCAGCTAATTACATAAATAGGGTGACATATGCTTGGTCACTCAGCAGAGAAGTGATTAAATGAACATTAAAATATAATATTCATACATGTTAAAATCAAGCACTGTAGCAGTGATGCTGGTAGTGTATATTTTAAGTTAAAACACTAAACATTTTTATATATTTTTATTTTGAGATTCCAGATATCACATGTATTCATATTTGATGGAAGAAAACCAGAAAGGTCTTCTTCAGTGAAGCAGATTAGTAGATTAGTAGCAATCTTACTACGTTTCTATGCTGACAAACTTTTTAGTTCTGCCCTGTCAAGAGATGAAGTGGTATTAAGCTGCTAGACTGAAGTATCTCTGTGTAAAATATGGTAGACAATGAACAAGGTACAGCTATAACAAAGATTAAAATCATATTAATGCCTTCTTTCATTTTCCTAAGGACTGTCAAATAACATATTCATTAGAAGTGGTAAGAATTAACATTTTTGTTCTAAAAAAACCAGTTTGCTTTTGGAAGAATTATATAGAAAAAGTTGATTTTATTTTTCTATAAAAGTAAATTAATGTATTGAAATCAATGTTCACCAGTGATGAACTGTCAATGAAATGAAATAAACTTTATGTACTAATTAATAGATTTGTTTCATGATATTTTCGAAATTGAATATTTTATGGGGTACTTAGAAGTGTTGTAAACATTCATGAAATTTTGGCTTCTTTAACGTCTAGAAAAGTGCTCACTCATGTTATAAAAATCTAAACTAACTAAATTAAGAGTTAAATAGAGACTAACAGACTAGCTTAAAAACTAATCTTGATAGCTGATTACAGAACAGAATTACCAAGGACTCAGAGGATGGAGGAGGGGTAAGAAAAAGGAGGAAAGAAATACAATGGACTATGGTGAGTTGGTGGTGGATGCACTATGGTGGTAATATCTGATGAGGGTATCCAAATATTACGTCAGTTAAAAACCAATAAAAGTAATTTTAAAAGATCTAAAATGGATTATTATTAGTTATGACAATGCAAAGCACTGCTAATATGAAATTGCAGATTGCCATAACTCTTATTGTATGAGGGGAGATAGAGAGGGTACACATAATTACAAGACACAAATTGATTTGAGGTATATGTGAATTTGATCACAAGATGCCACCTTGCTAATAACACTTTTTGGTGTAGAAGCACACCAGATGCAGGAAAAAATGCTTTGCAATTCACTTTAAATAATGGATGTAACGGAGTTTAAGTTAAAATAAGTTTAAAGTAATTTGGTCACTTCAGAAATAAGACTAAGTAAATTACAATAAAGGGAAGGAAAACGGATATCTCAAAAGTTTTACAGAACACAGATTAAATAATAAATGAGACTTGTAATAAAAAAGGAAGGTAATATGGATAAATGACAATGATCATATATAAAAACAGAGATAAAAACAGAGAGTCCCATGTTTACTGGAATTATTTGAACTGAACTGAACTGAACTTAGTTTAATTTTTTTGGAACACAAAACTGAAGGCTACCATTAAGTTCTACAAATTGTATACATACATAGATTTGATTCTGAAAAGCCTCTCAAATTATATTGACAAGAAAGTTGGATTTTTGATTCAGATTCAGACAATTTTAAAGCACAGACACCGCTCAACATTCATTAAGACAATTCTGGAAAATCAAATGATTCAAATTACTTTTCAATGTTACCTGTATGGGGAGGATGTCTCTCTGGTAGAATCAGATGTTGAAAGTTGATGATACATACAGCCTCAGCTCCAAGCCACCTATCAGACACTGCTCGGATGTAGTATTGGGAAGGCAAAGGCTCAAAAATAGGAATTGTAAACACCAGCATTTGTTTTTCTTTACTAATGACCTAATGTGAAAAAAAGTAAAAAATGAATATGTGTATTTCAATATCATAAAAGTCTTATTAGTCTATGGTTAAAACAATGATATCTATAGCAATATATAACAAAGGTAAAGGAAATATCTTTGATTTCTAAATAGCTGTGACAAATATACTTTAAAATTTGTGGGGTCCCTCCCTTCTGATACAACAGAAGATACAATTTATACTCAACTTACATTGTTTACATCTACATATCATCACATATTAACAGGTTACGAATATGACTCACTCAGAATTTTCTAACTTGCATTCATTCAAGTTCTTAACTTCATGATTTTTACCAAATTATATACTTATTATTTTAAAAATTTAATCACTACTTTATGAAGAATAACAGAATCACTTGGCATTTGAAATGAAGAAAATCACGAAGACAAATGCATTGAGAACCAAACATTGTTATGAAATTCTACTGCTATGAAATTCTACCCAAAGTTCCCACCTTGAAGCTTGTTTTTTAAGTTAAAAAAACCACATTTTTATTTCTGTATTGAACCATACATTATATAAAACTCAGAGGATTAATATAGAGAACTGAAGTGTATCAATGGCATAATGATCATTGTATAAAAAGTGAAAATATTTTGATTTCTCTTTCAGCTACCTAGTGACCACAGACAGGGTTTTAGTTAGACATGCTAACATCAAGCTGAATCTTTTCTCTTGGACTTACAAGAGAATTTAAAAAGAAATGCTCTTTTCATAATGGAATTCAATAGTCTTTAGTTCTGTGTTCATGTAACACTTTAGTTATTATTCTTATTTATTTTAAAATTATTTATACTACCCATATTCACTCTAAAAGCCATGCTTTAAATCATGATAAACATCACAATGCAATTTTTCACACTACAATTACATTGAATGCACATGTACATGAATGTACAATAATGTAACAAATAATTATTGTTTTTTAAAAACTAAGCAGAAACATAAGAAATAGTAAATAAAGTTTTAATAGCTCTATGTAATTATGGAGAAATGGGTAGAAACAAAAACTGCTATTTAGTTTATATTTTCTTGTTATAGCATAAAATATATGATAGAGATATAGCCACATATTTACCTGTTTTTTTAGAACTAGGAAGTACTCTGAATGATAAATATGATCATTTGTAGGATCTTCTACCCAAATCCACCAGGGTTCACCTACTGTCCCATGAACCTAGAAGAAAAACAGCATCTTAATACTACTATATCATAACTTAAATAAGGGATACTGTTTGTATACCAAGCGCCCATTCATTCCTCTTTCTTAATAGCTTTTTGATAGATAACTTACCTAACAATGTTTACATTAAAAATATATATATTTACAAAGTTGTGTCATCTTTGTAAGGTAATATTTGAAGAGTCTCATCACCCCTCAAAAGAAATCCTGTACCCATCAGCAATCACTACCTATCTTCCTCCATCCCCCTACGGTCTGACTCTTCACAACCACAATCTAATTTCTGTCTCATTTGTCTATTCTGAACAGTTCATATAAATGGAATCATATAATATGTGGTCTTTTGTGGTCTATGTCTTTCACTTACCACAATTATTTTCAATGTTCATTCTTATAATATTGATTCTTCAATATCTTATTTCTTTTCACTGCCAAGAAATTGTCCACTGGAGATACATATTGTATTCTCTGTATTCATTCTTGTCTCTCTTTCTCATAAGAAAGCTCAGTCTTGGTCAGTATTCATTTCAATTTCATGTCACTCAGGAAATGGTTACCCCATATTCAAAGATAACTTTGACTAGCATAAACCAACCAATGTATTGCATACACCTGACAACAGTTGCAATAAGGGAGAGGTACAAAAACAATATTGGCCCAATTAGACTGAAGGAGAGGTATAAATGTATAAAGTGTATAATGCATAATGAGCTGATGAAGTGGGAGTGTTTATCTCTGTCTTTAAATGTGAACAGGAAGCATAAAAACACTTGGAAAGTAGTCATTAGTGTCAGCAGAGCAAAAGGATGGAAAGATCTTGGTCCTTGAATAAAATCCTCAAATAGAAGATTCGATCATCTTCAGGATCTAATCACTTGTAGATCTCTTATTGTGGAAGATATATTTTCTTGCTTAAGACAATTTGAGACAAGTCATTTTGAGACAAGTCATTTTTTTTTGGAATGCTAAAAGCATTCCAACTGATAGATTTAATTATGGAAACAATTAGAGCATTCTATCCTCAGTAATAAACCAAACTGTGAGAAATTTATTATGGATATGGATAGAAGACATCCGTGTATGTCTTCTAAAATACGAAACTTTTATATATTTCAAAAAAAATTTTGAGATATTAAACTTGAAATGAGTTTATGGCTAATGATCATTTTATATTTTATGCCAAATAATATTTTATATTTACAAAAATATTAAATAGAATTTGATATCATCTAGTCCTCACAGATATTTGGTGAGAAAGATAATAATTACTTTTATATATGTTTACAGATGAGGAAACTGAAGGAATTAAAGGTTAGGACACTTCAAGGTCAATGGCAGATTTGGGTGAGGTCTACGGGTAATTTCTGAACACAATGCTGAAACACTTTATTCAAATTATAGGTGTACTAATGTCAGCTAATGCAGAAGATATTTAATTATGCTTAACTACAATTTTATAATATGCATGTAGAGTAGGGACTGCTATACCACAATTAATAATTTGTCTTCTCCCACAGGCTTCTTGAAAGAAAGGACTGAATCTTATTTGCCTTTTTATCGATAGTCTGGATTTTACTGTTCTCTTTGTATTTTAACTGGAGCAAAGATAGGCCTTAAAAACTGTTGACTGAATACAGAACTATAGGGATGCACTGTGGGTACTTTGGTGGTGTGTGTGGTGTAGTAACAACACCCGATCCTATACCTCTAAAAAACAAATAATGATGTAAACCAATTTTAACTCAATTAAAAAATAAATATAGAAAAATAAGAAGAGGATCCAGAGTTGATCTTCATAAATATAACATGTATGCTTTTGAAGAAAGATTGGAGGTGTAAAAACAATCAGGAATGTGATGGGAGCCAAGAAAGGACCTCTTCAAACTATGTATAGTGCTTAATGTTAAGGGGAGTAAAGAAAAATAAGGAAAAGGTCATTTATTATGGCAGCATTCAGGTTTTGTGATGACTAAGGAAGTAATAAGCTCAACAGTAATGAAATAGGTGATAGGGAGAAAAATGTAGAATACTCATTTTAAAGTCTAATGGTAAAAGGAAACACGAGAATGATAGTTTGAGAACTATCAGGACTTTAAAAAGGCTCTTCCAGCCTGCAGAATCGAGAATTATTAGGCTAATATGAGAGAGCAAGTAGAGGTGGCAAAAATGAAGAAAATAGAAAATAAAGACAGAATTAAGCCAAGTCCTATGAAGCTGAGTCCACTAAATCACTGTTGAATATTCACATTTTAGGTTTCCTAGATGTCCTGAAGGGGTCTCATTGGTTAATAATTTACAACATCATATCATACATTCTTCTTGAGGGTAGCTAAATATTACTACAGTGTTTTTAATGACTCTTCAATGTACACTTTTTTGGAAGCACTGTCTACATGCCTGAGGACAGACAAAAGGAGGTGCAGTCGAACCTGTAGTACAGAAATCTAGGTGTTCTCCACTTTTACCTGATCGTTCCAACTGAAATCAGGACAGACGCTGAGTGTCACTCGGAGGACAGTCCGCGTGATGGGTTGAATGGATGCTTCCATTGTAACAGAGGGAATCTGATGAACACATTGTTTGACCTTGAGTCCAATATTCACATGATGGAGCATGTGACCTGTAAGGAAAACATCACATAGAAGAAATGTGTCCAGACAGAAAAGAAAGTAATATAATCTGACTTGTAAATGGGTTTCAGAGAAGGTGATTTTATTGCTTGTTTTATGATTTGCTATGTAGAATAGTTGACATTCTTGACCTGGCATGTTTGAATATTTTGTAATAGTTAACTCAAATTAGCAATTCATAGCTCTGAAAACCAGTAACAAGGTTTCTTCATCTATTAATAGGTTTCTTAAAATTACTGAAACTTGATTATCCTTAAATTACCATAAACAGTTCCACTTTTCTCCTAGTTTATGACACATTATAGACGTATTTGGTTATTTGTAAAAACCACCATTAATTCATTCAAGATCTATTTCAGTCCTCTATAACTATGATGGGAAATGCTTTAGTTATGAAATTCATTTCAACCATCCACACCTATTTTCAGACAAGATAAAGAACAATGTAAAATATGGTCAAGCTAGCATAAAATTAACCTCTTACCTGCTTTTTCAGAAAAAAGATAAAATTTAAAAATACAGTCAATCTAGCACAAAATCAATCACTTACACATATTTTCATAAATGACTAGGTTCTGAAATACAGCCATGTATATGAATAGTGGGATGGGGGCAGGCATCACAAAAAGGTGTGAGTAACTACAAAGATTTTTCTATTCTGCCCCAAGCAACAAATGGAAACTGATTTTGTTTTATAGTATCAAGATTTCTTGAATGTCTTGGCTCTTCATAAAATATCTTAAAATGCACTTATGAACAAATTAAAGTACTACATGTTCACCCAAATTTGAAACTAAAGTGATCTTCCTTATCTTGATAAAATATTTATATGTTACACTAATGTAAGTACTCCAACTTCCCTAGTCAATATCCCCAATTTCAGTCTATTTAAATGAACATCTCCCTTCCTTCCTCTGTCTTAGCAGCAATTTTTCTCATTACACAAGTGAAATAACTATTTCAGCATCTCCGTATCTTTGGGCCTTGTGTTAGCAGTAATCTTTCCACTCATTTCTTTTTATTCAGACTCCTTTCAACCTATTTAGAATCTGAAATATTACATAAACTATGTATTTGCCTAATAAGATGTTAAGGTACCTGGAAATGTATAGGAATAACTTTTTAACATTATGTGAAAAAGGTAGATAACCAAATGCTGTTTACATAGATACCAAGTGCGTTTAAAGATACATGTGTGTAATGACAAAGCTCATGTAGAAACTCTAAAGAAATGCTGTTTAATATTTTTTCTGTAACATTGTAATAATATACACAACAGAAGACTTTGCAATGAATTAAGAAATAGAGAATAAACTTCACGTGTAAAATACTCAACTTAAGGGTCTGAAAACCTAAACTCCATTCTAACTGCTAATTCTTTCAAAGAACATTATAAAACTTATAGGGAGTTCTGCTTGAGTTTAGAATTAAAAAGAAATTTCAATAAAATGGTAAAAGTGTCATCTTTCATGTCATCTTGAGTGACATGAAAATTCATATTACATTTCTTTTACACCTAGTAAAGTATTTGCACAGAGCACTAATTTAAACATTTTGTTTCCGTCTTACCTATTTCATCTTTCCTCATGTCTTTCAGCTTGTCCACACTAAGATTTTTTTCCTCTAATCTTGTTAGAATGTGTGGTGGTAAGGTTGAAAATTGCCTCAAAGGGCTAGCCCAACCCCAAAGCCTCTTGTCGATAACTTTACTAAGATTCAGGAGCTTGTAGGTCATGGCAGGCCAACGTTTCCTCAGAGCAATTTCAAAAAGAGCACGGACAATTCTAGCTGCATTCTGAAGAATAAAAATAAAGAATTGGTTGTTAGGTTCAATGTGCTTTTAAATTCCTAACTAAATTTATTACTCAGACTCAGTTTCAAAAGAAGTATGTTAAGCTACATCTTTTCATTGTGGGCAACATCTATTCTCATATGACCCTAAATCATCCTTATTATTTCTACATTGGACTAATCACATCCTTTATATGTGGATGTTATCCTGTTTAACTCTCAAAGGGTAGTCTTATTTCCAGGTTATTTGAAGCTCTACTTCTACACACCCTAAACAGGATAGAAGTAGAAAGAGACAAAAGGTACGGAAAGTATCAAGGGGACTGTTGAGGAATTGTAGATAGCTGAGGGGTACCTAAGTATTATATTTATAATGCCATTTAGAGGAGAAATAAGGAAGACTTTGGGAAGAAAGTCAGAAGGAAGAAAAATTAGTGAAAGAAGGTAACAAAAGAAACACTGATGAGTGAACTTACCCAGATTAGTGGTTTCCTATAAACCAAGCAATGTGGTAACTGCTTTACATGTATTGTCTCATTTATCTTTATAACACTGCATTTGATTGGTTTTGATAGTGTAATTTTATAGATGAAGATAACTGGGTTTGAAGAAGTTAATAATTTTATAAAGGTCACACAGATGGTTGGTGTCAGAATATCTATGTTAAGCCAGGTCTAAACAATACCAATCTTAACCCCAAAAGTCTAAATTCAGCAGTCTAAGGATAACTTCTTTAGCAGGCAGATAAAAAGTTACAAAGATTAAAGGTCATTTTCATACCTCTACAGTTAGTTTCCATTTTTTTTGCCTCTTCTTTTCCAAAAATATTAATTTATTATTCATTTATTTGAGGTAACACTGGTTTATATCACTGTATATAATTCAGAGGAATAGGTTCACACCTCCTCAGATGTACATCACCATGCCACACCCACCCTAGAGCACCCATATCTCTTTATTATATATCATTGGGCTCCCTCCTCACTTTATTACATACCCCTCCATGGAATATTCAAAACAAAAGAACTGAAAGAACTAAGCCTGTTTCCTTCTATCATTAACTTTGCAGACTGTTTTATTGAAGATTGCTTCTATAATCATGGACTCGCAGATATCTTACAATATCAAATGACATCTGTATTTGAAAATGAAGAATGTTGAATGTGGTTCAAGTCATAAAAAGAGATGAAAGAGCAAAGATTTTAAATAGCAAAAAGATGATCCAGCCTGAAATAATGAGATCAAAAATGATCTAAGGGCTTTGGTTTTATATTTTATATAAAATATGCATTTGTCTTTTGACAAATTCAATATTTGTTTCAGTATTAGAAATTTAAGAATAAAAATTACATTTAGAAGTATGAGCACAGTTCTGATATTCATTAAAAATGACAGAAGGCTCTGAATAGGCCAAGAAGATGATACATAAAATAAACATTTTGATTATTATACCAGTCAAATATATCTTCCTATATTTCCAGTTACTTCTGTAAACAATTGCCAGGCTAATTCTCCCAATTATGTCTGAAAATGTTTTATTTTTATATTTCAGAGCCTATAGTGGTTTCCTAAAAGCTAAAGAAATGGAAGCAGAAATGTCATATGACAAGATACAAATAAGACATTTTAATATAGAATGAAATTAATTGGGTGGGATAGTGATCAAACTAATATTTACAGTCTAGGGAAGTTAAACAGACATCTTCATAAAATCATAGGATCCTTGGTAAGGATCCTAGAATAGATAAAAATTTATTTAAGAGGTTGAAAGAATAAAGTTTCAAAAATATAGAAGCAAGTTCCATTTTACAAAGTTGAGAAAGTGCTGTGGAATTACTGATGACTTAAACTTAAAATATGAATAGACTCAAGAATAATTTGTGCAATGCACTCAAGGATGATAAACCCATAATGGCTATTTAAGAATAACCAGGGACATTTGAGATATAACCTTAATCTTCTGAGATTGGCTTTATAAGCACCAAACATGAAGAAACCATAAATTTAATATTGTAAAGCAATTTGTGTATTAGTCTCTGATAATATCTTCATAATCTTGTATCAAGCAGAAATATGGTCAGATTATTCATCCAGAACCAGTAAAGCTTTACTTTTTAGTTAAATCATTAACTTTTCAACATAAAATCATTAGAAAATACAAAGTGGCAATATTATTTCTCAGGAAAACAGATAAAACACATGTTAGAAACAATGGTTCCTAAAGGAGCTACTGAGCTGGAGAATATGCATCTTTTCTATAGCAGAAACATATGTGTTCAAAGATGGGAAAAAAGTTTTTACCATGTCCACATTTAGTTTATATAGAACATGAAATTGCCACTTGGTATCTTGCTTACTTTTATTAAATTACCATATTCATTCAACTTGTTTGCTGATAGATCTTGGTCCATGTTTGTAAACATTTCATGTTTACAGTTATTTCAAAGAACTCCTGGGTATTCATGGATGTTAATAATTTATTTAACACAAACATACTTTTTCTATAAAGTCTTTGAATAAATTCATGAACGTAAGGCACATAGTACACCAATTTCTATATTTAAATAAGATTAAGCTTTTATTTCTTAACTTAAAGGAGGCATTACTCAATAAAAACTAATGAAAAAGGTATTCTGGATAAGTATTTTTAAAAAAGTTTGTCTGTACAAGAAGCCTCTCATTTGAAAGATACATACCTGTTCCCAAACCAAAAAAAAACAAAAATACCCCTTTACTTCATGTAGGTACTTAAACTCAAAAACATAAATATCAAAACATTTTATACTATGGTATTTTAAAAAACGTATATATTTAGTGATATGCAATTTAGGAAATAATTTTCTTTTAGTATTCAAAAATTTTTTTAAGATTTATTTATTTATGCATATAAGCTGGGGTACAGGCCAGAAGCGTGGGGCGGTTCACCAGAGTCAGAGTGGGGAGCAGCACTGGCAGAGCAACGGAAATACACTGCTGAGGGGAGCAGCGGGCAAGGCAGGAGAGGTCTGCCAAGCCATGTGGGAATCTCCCTGGCCGGGCATTGAACTTGTGTCGCTGCTGCTGACAGCTTCACAGTGCAGCGCTTAACCGCTGCGCCACCAGGGAGGCCCTAGTATTCAATTTTTAAGTAGATATTTGGGAAAAATATTTTTCCAGAGACTTACCACACTGAGTATATGGTATAAGAGACATTTATTAATCCTTATTTAAAGTCACAATTTTTTGGTTTACATTTCTATCATTTGGAGAAAGCTACAGAGGTTCCTGTCTTTTTTTATACTCTTTATAAGTAAAAGAAATGAACTTTATAATTTAAAGCAAGAAAAAACCCAGATAATGATTTTTCAATAGGAATATCAAGACGCAACACATCAACCACTAAATCCAATCAATTACTCACGTTTCTGATTTAAAGAACATAAAAGATGTACAAGTTAAACAGAACTAGTCTAAAATACAAGGGTAATTTGGGTAGAGTGTTACAATACATTTATGTTCACAGCATAGCATGAATTAATTCCTTCAGTCTCTAAAAATAAACAAGGAAATCAGGAAGGGAGTAACATCTTACCTGTGCAACGTATGCAGAATCTGATATAAGGGAGAAACTGTCCATCTCTCCTCGACTGATGTAAGTTTGAAGTAAAATATTTATTTTCCCGTAACTGTTCTCAACACCACCAGGAGCTGAGAGCTCACAGAAATTGTTTAACAAGGCATCTAACTCCTCTATTTCCTCTTCTCTGACCTGGAAGAATCAATGTTTCTATAGGATTATTTTATAGGATTAGGAATCAATGTTATTATAGGATTATTTTATAGGATATTAGGGCTGATTTATTGAAATTTTTCATATTGAAGTTAAAACTACGTAGCATGCTTAAAAAGTTTCCAATTTACTATAATGCAACATTTTCTTTTTGTATAACTAAACAGTAACATTTCCCCCCACACAGAGAGCTAATAAAATAGAAGAGACTATCCTGAGGCTGATACAATTACATTTTTTTATTCATCACAATATTAAAGTTACCATTGACATACAAAAATTTGATATGCCACAAAAATTAAATCTTCTGACCTCACCATCTTTCAGTTGATGAGATTTCATTTTTTATTTGACCAGAGTAAAACCTCTGCCCAACTGGATTAGGGCAAACTTGAATTATCTTCAAATGCATTCATTACAGTCATATCATTTTATATGATATAACACATTCACAGCTTAATGCTATGAAGTATTAGGATTCAAAGTATTAAAGTTTTCACTGTTAATAAGATTAAATTATAATATGGGCAGAGAAATATTCATATATAAGTTTGAATCATGCAGGTCCTTTATATTTTCTTTAGTGAACCGTACATTGCAAAAAAATCATAATCTACATACTACATTCTTTTAATACTTTTCATTATTGTAAAACCTATTTGAATTGTTTGATTTGCAGTAGATTGCAAGGAATGATGTCAGACATGACATAATATAATAATTTAGGATGATGGATATTGTTGATAAATGAAGAACATGCTGATATTCCAAATGTAAAGTGCCATATAGCTTATATTGCATCAAGAGTAACAATTAATTACATAAGATTTTATAAATGAAGGCAGGCATTTAGTGATATATGTTACATATATTTGACTCAAGCTTTATGTAATCCTACCTTGATTTGATCAAATTCTTCAGCTTTGGAGACTATAGCAAGAATATCACTCTCTGTTTTGTGAGCATCAAATAGTTCATTGAAGGTCTATAAAGTAAGTTTTATATTTAATTAAAATAAAGGTCCAGTGAAGGATTTTAAATTAAAAACATCATTATAAGTCACATATTTTTAAAGAACATTTGAACACTGGACAATGCAGTTTTATTTGTGACATATTTTTCCAAATCAATGCTTCATAAACATAAGTCATTAAATTGCCTTATAAACATCAAAAAATTTATCAAACACTAAAAACCTTCCCAAAACATAATTAGCCAGGGAAGACCTTTAAAGCAAAAAGATCAACAAAATCAGTTACTAAAACCCACCATAAGGTTTTTTTTTTTTAAAGATTTATTTATTTATACATACAAGCTGGGGTGCAGGCCAGAGGCGTGGGGCAGCGAGAGGGTTCACCAGAGACAGAGTGGGGATCAGAACAGGCAGATCAGAAATACACTGCTGAGGGGAGCAGTGGGCGAGGCAGGAGAGGTCTGCCTCACCATGTGGGATTCTCCCCGGCTGGGCGTCAAACTCACATCTCGCGCTGTGGACAGCTCCACAGTGCAGCGCTCAACTGCTGCGCCACCAGGGAGGCCCCACCATTAGGTATTTTAAAAAATATTCAGCATAACTTCTGGTTTTTGCTCATTTTCAGGGAACACTATCCATCAACTATAAGCTAATCATATATCATATAAAGCTAGAAAGGAACACCTAAAAATATGTAACTTGAAGACTCTGCCAAAGAAATCATAATATTACTACTGAGGAAACTGTGAGAGTAGCTAATAGAAGCAGTAAAAAACTAGGAAAAATGTTTTGGGTGAAGGAACTATCAGAAAAAAATTGTGAGGAAATACATGTTAAGACTTTGAAGATTATGCTAAGCAATATAAGTGAGACGGAGAAAGACAAATACCAGAGGATTTCACTGATATGAGGAATATAAAGAAATAAAACAAATAATAGACAAAACGAAACCATCATAAATTCTAGAAATCTGACTGTAGAATTGAGGCTATCGAAAAGGGAGGTTGGGGCACCCCAATTAACTATGGTGGAGGACTATGGCTACTTTGCTAATAGGTGTGGTGTATAACATACATCTGAAGAGATGTGAGCCTACGCCTCTGTGTCATATTCAGACAACATCACCTCAATAAAAAATACAATTTAAAAGAAAACATAATATAATAGATGAAAAAAAGAAGCCTAAACTGCTATGCAAAATGAGGTTTATTTTGCAAGATGAGGAAAGCTAGTAAACGCAGAAAAGTATTAAAAAGAAAATCTCTTATACATAAGTCCATTTAAAGAACTATAAAACCTAGATTTCACATTAAGTCTAGGTTTAAGATTTCTGAAGAAATTTCATTTTAATGATTTATTACTTTTCCACTTTAAAAACAGTTTTAGGTACAAAATTAAAAATGAATATATGGAAAAAAAGTCAAAATTTTCTATAAAAGGAATCAAGAGTAAAATTAATATTACCCATCTCTCTTCAGTTTTAAGTCCTCTCCTCATAAGTGATTACTATTAAGTTTTTCCATTTAATTACATACATATATATATATATATATATAAACCACACATTCAGGCATGAAAATACTCTCTAAAATGTAAAAATCATAGCAGCATTCACTTTTGCATAAAATTATGTTAAAGTTCAAAAAGCAACACTACCATTGTGTAGTCAAAATTAACCATGAAAATCTTTTAAATTCCCCAAATAGTACAACTAGGAAAATTGATAAATTCATTAGTTTTTGTAATTCATCTTATCAGTGTTTCTCATTAATCAGTAGTTAATTTTTCAGCTTTTCATTGAGGATATCTTTAAAGCATCACCTCCCACTTCAAAACATTCAAGTATTTCTTCCACAGGCCTCACGAACAAACTCAACTGGTTTAGGCTTGAATATATCTCCTACTTGGGATTTACTCATTGAACAAGATGGCAAGAGGGCTCTTAATATGTAAAGTCTTATATCTTATGTGTCTTTATTGAGTGTATGCTACTGAGTTCATATAAGTTAAATGCATTTTGCTCTATTAATAACTTTTGTTATTCTGCATTAATACGCAATATTGAAGTCTAGGAAGTACTTGCATCAAAGAACAACATATTATTGTATTAGTTTCACTAAGTAAAATACCTCAATGGTGTTGTATTTAATATAGTAGTGGCTGGCAGTTCTACCCAAATCAGTTGAGGAAAAATATCCAGTTCTCTCCTCAAAACGAATCATCCGAGCTTTGTCTAATTTCCTTCCAACTTCAATAACCAACTGTTCTCGATGTTTTGCTAATGTTGGGTCCATCTATAGGAAAAAAATACAATCACTTGATTATTTCTTGAGGAAGTCATCATTTGTAAAGGCATACATACTTATGGAAATTAAAAAAATTTTGATGGTACTTCAATTACAATGAACTTTTTATTTTATTTATTTTATTTTTTTTTACATACAAGCTGGGGTACAGGCCAGAGGCGAGGGGTGGCGAGAGGGTTCACCAGAGACAGAGCGGGAAGCAGAACAGGCAAGGCAGGAGAGGTCTGCCACACCATATGGGATCCTCCCTGGCTGGGCGTGGAACTCGCATCGCGCGCTGCCGACAGCTCCACAGCACAGCGCTCAACCGCTGCGCCACCAAGGAGGCCCAATTACAATGAACTTTTTATTACATTTTTTAAAAGATTTATTTATTTTATGCATACAAGCTGGGGTACAGACCAGAGGTATGGGGCGGCGAGAGGGTCACCAGAGACAGAGTGGGGAGCAGAACAGGCAGATCGAGGGAAACACACTGGTAAGGGGAGCAGTGGGTGAGGCAGGAGAGGTCTGCCATGCCATATGTGAATCACCCAGGCCGGGAGTCATTGCCGCTGTCCACAGCTCCACAGCACAGCACCCAACCGCTGCGCCACCAGGAAGGCCCACTTTTTATTACATTTTTAAAAAGAAATACATTTTTGCAAATTTAGGGAACAAGTGGGAAATATTTTATTCTTTTAAAAGTAAGATACAAACATTTAAATAATTTTTATATTTTATATAATAAATGATATCTAAAATATGAAAATTCACTAAAATGATCAATGTGAACATTATCTTCAGATAGTAATGTTTTGTAATCTAAAATTTATGTATGTCTTAGTCTTTAAGATATAAAGACATCAATGTCTTCCTCCCTCCTACACTAAAATAATTAAAAACATCAGACCAGATTCCTACATTATTAGTTTTTTTGAAGAAATAATAAAATTGCTTTCCTCTATCAAAGTAAAGCTATACAAAAATGGAAAATTTTCTTTTCAAAGGTATGGTTTACTATTCAACAGTTTCCATAACTGCTGATGGGAAGCTCACTTTGCCAATAATAATGAATCACAGAGTAAAGTGAAGTTTACAACAAATTTCTGAATAGTTTTGAACCTATTATATTGAGGTTTTTTCTACACAGAAGGACATTAACACAAGATATTAACAAATATTCTCATTACTGTGATGCGTGTGTAAATATATGTAATTCTGTATGCATGTATGTACATACACATGCCATGTCCTGGAGAACACTCTCTCGTAATGAGCAATAAAGTAAATTATAACCTTTAAAGGACAGAGAACAAACAGAGTATAAAATACATTAGAAATCAACTCATGAGTTAATGCCCCTATCATTATTCTAAGTTACATTTTTATGGCAGTTTATTCATGTACAAAATGTAACTAAAATACATTTAAAATTTTTAAAATAAATTTAATTAATGAGGCAAAGAAAGTCAACTGTAGGGAGGTAAGATGGAGTCAAGAGTCATATTAGCAAAATACAAAGTCTTAAATATTTGTTACAAAGTTATAATTATGTTATACATTTAAAATTTTTAAAATAAATTTAATGAGGCAAAGAAAGTCAACTGTAGGGAGGTAAGATGGAGTCAAGAGTCATATTAGCAAATACAAAGTCTTAAATATTTGTTACAAAGTTATAATTATGTTATCAGCTTCCTCTTATGAAAACATCCTATTAATTACATTACTACTAAGCCATTAAAAATACATTAAAGGACATGATCTCTGTTAGTTCATCTGAGTTTTGTGGCTGCAAATACATACTGAATAATAAAATGAAAACACGTAAGGATAAACAAAAATAAAAGGTAAGATCATCTAACTGTTAGGGTAGTAAAACTATATATCTAGGAAGAAAAAAAAAGCACTTTCTTTATCTTGGAAAATTAAGCAAAAATGACTTCTATATTAACCTAGTCCTTAAAAATCAATTGATATGTTTACCTTGTCCCAAGGTTTGAGACGACATAGCCTATGAGAGCACATGTTGTGTTTTGTTTTGCTTTACCACTTGAGAATATTTTCATAGTGCCACTGACCAGTTTACAAATTCCATATTTGTAAAGAGAAAAGCTTGTGTGAAATTCTGTAAAACTTACATGGTTACAATGCACCCACATTTTATAAATGAGAGCAATTTGGCTCTAAAAGAAGATATTGATTAAGATTAGCACACATTTAAACTCAGAAGAAGAAAGGTAAATGAATCCTATCTAGCATAAACCTAAGTATAAACACCTAATGAATCCATACCAATAGCTTCAGACAAAAAAAAAAAAAACCAAACCTGGCCACCATTTGGTGACATAATGAAGTATACATAAGAACTAAGTACATGGAGGGAAAAATATAATAATGCTCATAATTTGACTTAATACTTGTGAATATCCAAATGATGGTGATAAAATCATGTTTTCATTAGACAACAACTGTATTATATCTTTAACTAGGAAGCTTTTACAGAGTATAAAACAGTTTTAAGGAAGAGACAAGATCTCACAGAATCTGTAAACCACGTGGACCACACAACTGTAAATTCATATGCACAGCTGCTACTGCATGCATCTGATTTTCAGTCTGCGTGCACAGTAGAACTGGTTGGAACCTCCACACTGCTAAAGTAATAACTCATCCATGCCATCCCTTTAATTTAAAAGTAAAGAATTAGGGGGGAATCTGATAATAAGATCAGACTGCATATAATACAAGCCTCTTATTAAAAGTGGTCTATAAATCTTCTCAAATCTGGTTTATTACAAAACTACATGTATCGGTTTTGAAAGTTCACAGCAAAATTATCTTAATATCAAATGGAAATGTACCTGAATAATACATTGATAATATTATGAAAATTAATTTATTAGTTTCAGTGGGAAAAGAGATACAACTAGAATGAAAAAATTATAGGGGCAAATTTAAGTTTCCTTACTATTTTTTAAAAAAGATTAAAGCTTTGTTTTTCTTCCAGGTACCTAACTTTTTTCAGATAAGGCAGAAGTAGCAAATATTTATCTTCATCATGAAAGGATTACAAAACCAAAAAGAAGGTTTGATTTTTTTTTAATAAATGAGTTTTCTACCTGATAAGCCTTGTGACTGATGCCATATACTAATGGATTTGCTCTCATCCGTACATAAAGATAAGTGTAACTTATCCACTTCACTGCTTCTTCCACATTAGTAACTGTTCCTAGAGCAATCTGTAAATAAAAAATATAACAAAAATTAATGCACTAAAGTCAAATATAAATATTACATGAAAGACCAAAAGTTAAGTTAATCAAAAGTTAAGTTTTAAAAATACATCATAATGCTGTACTGAAAAGAAGGTAAGCACAATTACTGGACACAAGACTTCTCCAATTAATTAAAAATCATCCTGCCTCATTTAATTGAGAACAGTACATTAGAAATACTATCTTCCCAAACTGAACTTATTCAATATATCATGGCATTTTATTTTTACCTAAATAGGCTTTAATTCTACACAGTGTTAAAAACATCTTCGATATTTATTAATTTTCCTTGTTTCCTTTTTTTTTTGGTTTCATTTTATGTGACCATGTTACTGAAAATTGTAGGGTAAATGCACCAGAATCAAAAATACATAAAACTCTAACTGTATCCCTCTTTATGATTCTATGTATAGTCACTGGCCAAACCACAAGGGGATAACATTATTTTTTTTACCTCTAAACATAATCCATATGTATGATGGCCAGTATAAATATGCAATATGCATACAATAGAAATAATTTAAAACACAACAATAGCATATAAGATCAGTAAAATAATGGTTAAGGATTGTTAGAAAATGATCCTAAGAAAGCATCTCAATGAAAAGTTTTCTTAAAGATAAATTTACTTGGCCACTAATCTCTAGTAGTCATTTTGATTTTATTTAAAGTGTTTATTTTAATCAAAAAACTTAAAGTTGTGAAATAATTGTGTAATTTTTTGGGAACATGTAATTAAATTTTTTTTTTTAACTCTTAAAACTTTAATCAAAGGAGGGCAGCTGTTGTCTATGTAAGTTTTTATATTTTAGGAGAAAATAAAAAAGGCAAAGCAAACCCTCTCAGTTTAATGCTGAATATGAAAGAAAAGCCTTTATATTTGTTTTATTTCTATATTTTAATTTTTAATTCTGTATAAGTATTTTTGCAAAATAAGTATCTGAATGCTTAGCTATCTTTAGTTAGTTGAAGGAGAAATATAGTTAATATATAGATATTATTATAATAATACATCATAAGTACTTATCATTAAAAAATTATCACAAGGTAAAAAATGGTAAGACATAAATTGACTACTTACTTTTAATTTACACTAACTTGAAATAAGTTAGACAGAGAAAGACAACTATAAGATCTCACTTATATGTGGAATCTAAAACATCCAACTCAGAAACAAAGAGTAGAATGGCTGCCAGGGGTTGAGAGGTGGGGGAAGTGGGAGATGCTGGTTAATGGGCACAAACTTTCAAATACAAGGTCAACAATTTCTGGGGACCTAATATCTAGCATGGTGACTATACTTAATTACACTGTATCATAACCTTATAAGCTTTTATCAGATTAGAGCCTAATGTTCTCATCATAACAACAAAATAGTCATTATGTGAAGTGAAGGATGTACTGAATAACTTTATTGTGATAAATACTTTACTATATATATGTGTATGTATGTATATGTATGTATATATGTATGTGTATATATAAGCATATATCAGATCATATAACCTGCATACTTTAAATCTGCACAATGTCATATCAAATATATCTCCACAGAGCTGGAAAAAAAATAAATGTACACTAACATTGTTTATGAATGACTAAACCATTCACAATATATACAAATATATACATTTCCCACAATATGAACTGTGAGACTTTCCACAAACGAGAAATAAATTGAGCTACACTTCCTAAATACTTGTTCATGAGACAGTTAAACATTTTCTAGTCTGCCGAGGTAAAGGAAATTAATTTGCAGTATGGGTGAAATTCCGATAGGGTCCCCAGTTTGTGATTCCATTATTTGGCAGCCAAAACTGTTTATTTCCTTGTGACATACAGATATTTCAAAATAATATCACACAACTCCTATGAGTAGAACATTTTATGAAGGATAAAAAAAGTTTGCTATTACTTACAAAATCAGACACAGTATATTAACATTAATAATTACTTATTGCTACTAATAAGGTTAAAGGTGGAAGCAGGTAACAAAGATTGGATTAAGTATTACAAATCTTCTAAATGTTCACCAAAAAGCAAGAAACGACCCAGAAAAATGAAGGGCAATTTATGATGTTACATCATATTTTGAGATTAATACTTGAATGCCACCTAGTGACAAAAACAAAGATTTACTTGTAAATATTTGCTGTCATCTAGTGGTTATTTAGTACATGAATATTTTATAAAACACTTATTTTTCAATTATCTTTTAGAAATTTATCCATTCCTCTCAGTAATCATAAAGTTAGGTAGACTAAGACTGCAGAATGTAAAGCATAATGAATATGTGACAAAAAAAGTAGTCTCTGGTCTCAAGAAGTTCCCTAGTCTTGTAAGATATATGTACCTAAGACGACAGATATGAAACCACCTTCCACAGTGCCTAGCAGTAAATTCATATTTCTTAAATGCTTTTAAAGAAAAACATCTAACACGTAGAAAGTGTCATTAGTATATCATATAATAGAGCTTTATTCTTTTCTGAGTAAGGGGCGGGGAATACACCTCATATTTGGGGTATTTAGGAATTTAGAATTGTAACTCAAAATAGCACTTGGTATTTAACCTTAGCTATTCAAACTTTACTCTTTAATGTTACCTTAATTGCTCATTTGTATGTATTTTTTAAACTGTTCAAATCACATGAAAACTCAATAAGCAAACATAATCAAGAGTGTGTATATGCAAGACTATGTGTTTATATGTGTGAACATATAAACTCCTTTATAAATATATGAAAAAACCACTTATGCTGCCATTCACTTGTTCAACTGAAATCTTTGTGCAGACATTAAATATAAATGGGGCTGAGTATCATGGGATTATGAGATAATGGAAAGTGATACAGTATTTTACTGAATACCAACTTGGCACAGGTCTTTGCCAAATTTTTTTTTAACAATACAGTGCGCTGACCCCTATCTTATAGATAAAAATTGAGACTTGAACGGCAGAGAGAAAAAAGCCTGGTTAGAACAGAAAACTTATGATGGTCAGTAACTTGAACCAGCACTGGGAAGGTTGATCAGACTGAGGAGGCCTTAAATACAAGGAGAAGTTGTTTGTAGTATGACCTGCAGAGACAGAAGCACTCAATATAAAGAATGCATGTACACTTACAGAAAAGTTAACATATTTTAAAATGTGGACTATGGAAGGCTGGTACAAAAGTAGATACCTAGAATGCCTGTTGAAGAAATTTAAATAAACCTCAACATGCTCTAGTGTACCTTTCAGTGCAAAATTAAATGGCTTTATACAGGGGTAGGACTTGTGATTTTTGCCAACAGAATTAGACTCAGCCCTATTAGGCATCAACCAACAAAGATGCCTCATAAAATGTTTGCATTAAAATTATTATTCAATATAATACTTTCCCCAGTTCTTCTAAAATTATGGTCAGAACTGATAATCATGTTATCAAAGACATTAGCAGGTGCAATAAATAATCAACATGACCTTTATCTTGACCACTGCAATCTAGTAACATTTTTTGGGAATCTAAAGATTTAAAATTCTGTTACCTTAAAAACACAGCATATGTTCTTTTTGTAAACTAACTTCACAAAGGTTTCCACAGATTACAGATTATCAATTTAATTTCATACTCAACTACAATTTAAGGACATTTGTTTCCTTAGTAAGAAAATTTACTTGGGAATTATTCCAGTAGGCCAAATATAACAAAGAAATTTTAGCAATGATTATCCTTTACTATATTATAACTATGGTAATATAACTTTAACATTATATAATTATGGTATAGTTATTAGCAGATCTTTCTAAATACTATGAATATGAAGTGAATCTATGTGTTGTAATTTACTTTTAATTTCTCAGAAATGGACCAAATAATTTCACTGATGATGATAATCTGTCCCTAAGTGAAAGAAATCATGGAGGACAAAAGCAGTACTTCATTTACCTGTGTCTTCTACATTGTTTTGTGTTTACCACTTTACAAAATCTATCAAGGACAGCAATTCTTAGTTTACGAACTATATTGTCTTCCTTGATATGTTTTTCCAGAAAAATTGCATAAAAGATCCTTGATCTATATGTCAAAGATTTCATGACTACCATTTTACACATTCACCCTTAATTTATAAGATAACATAATCTAGGCTATAATGAAAAAACTTTGGAGTTAAACAGACCTAGTTTTAAAAATTAATAGTCGAATGACCTTTATGTCAGCTACATATCTTTGTGAGGACAATAATATCTACTTAGCAGGAATATTAAGGGGATGAGAGAACACATAAGAAGCACCCATCAGGAGCCTCTGGCCTTTATAGTTCACTGCTAAGATTACTATCACTGTGTAATAGATAATTCTATCATTGATACTGGTGACCCACGATCCAAAACCTAATCAGTTAAACCATGCAATCATAGTAGGCAATGAAGATCAAAGTTAAGTTATAATATTTTCTTCATAGTCAAAACTTATTTACTAATATTAATTTTCTTATATCATGGTAGTAAAGGCCAGTGTCTTTCATAACTTTTTCTAACTTCCAGTCTCCCAAACTTTGTCTATCCTTCTGAACCCAGATTAAATTTCACCACCTTCATGAACAAAGCCTTTCCTGACAGCTAAAAGTATTTTTTTCTTTTATCGACTCCTTCTATGGAACTTAAAACTTTCCAACAATATTGCACTGTGTTTTTGCACTGTTTTCTTCCTTTTTGGACTACATACTCCTTAACAGAGGGAACTCTATAGTGTGTTTTCCTTCTATAAGAGGTCTTATAAATAATACAAATAGAATGTAAGTAAAATTTCTGTAAGGTTTAAGCGAATTCTAATATAGGACTTGTACACAGTAAGTAATATTTATTGTAAATATTCTATTTAATCATTCATCTTATATTTACACTCCACCATCCTTCAAAAATTATGAGTTGATTTTAAAGATTAAAAAAAGATCTAGAAGTAGGAAAGTGTTGACTGTGAGAACAATAATTAAAAGTTTCATGAAAACAATGAAACCTCATTTGAATGTCTGACACAGACTCTTAAACAAAGAACTTTAAACTTCTTTACCAGTTAAGATGTTAGCTTGGCTTTCAGAATTTGCTATTTAAATCTTAATACAAAATGCACATGCACACATGAAACAAATTATAATATTCCAGCTCAATTTAAGCAATCATATTTTATATAATAAAAATCAAATGATCTAAAAGAGTTTTATAAGCCTTATAAAACTTTATTAAATATTGTGTAAAAACTTAGGAAAGTGCTGTTTCTTCCCTGGTTTGTACAGCTTTGGCTAGTTTCTGTCCTATAAATAAAAATTCCTAATTTAAAAGAATATTTATTTTTAGTAGAGTATTCATTAGTTATTATTTGCATTCTATAGAGTTCTGAACAAATCAACAATACTGCTATTCAGTCTGTTGTGCCTTATGACTGTGTAAGGAATAAGCTGTAATCCTAAAACTAAATAGCAACCGAATTCAACCTTTATTTTACCGGTCATTTTTGAAGATCTTACCTCTGCATTTAGGTTATCTGCAAGGCTTTCCAGAAATTGACTCTCAATTGGATTTTGTTGAGTGAGCAAAGTGAGGTAATGGCTGAGTTTATCATGTGTTGTTATGATGATTCCTTCCCCAAATACATCAAATTGTGGTCTTCCAGCTCGACCAAATATCTGCATGACATCTAAAATTCCAAGGTCAACAAAGGAACCTCTCTTTGCGGCATAGATTTGTGTTCCCTAGATGAGGAAATGTTAATAAAAATTTACATAAACACACACAAATATAATCCTGATGAGCTGAATACTGAAATTAGGCAAATACGGTAAGGTATCCAAAGTGTACTCTAACTAATCCTTTCATCATCTGTGACAGAGTTAATTTTTCACAACATAAATTAGATTCTTCTGGAGAAAATAATTCTGCCCTTCTATAAGTAACATTAAAAGTCAATGAAACTGCCAAATCACAATATATTTCTAAATAAATCAATTCCACAGGTTTAAGACATATACAAATCCATGTGCAAAGGAAGGTAAGCTCTTACCTTAATAATAACAGCATGAGCAGGAAGATTGACACCCCAGGCTAATGTAGCTGTACAGACAAGGACTTTGATATGCCCATTAGAAAACAAATTCTCAACCAAATTTCTGTCCTGCCGAAGCATTCCTGCATGATGAATACTAAAACCATCTGGAAATAATTCTCTTACTTGCTTATTTCTTGACTTTTGCACCTAGAGCAGATAACAATAAAGCATTAAAAGTATTACTGAACATTTAAAAATAATTGTTATTTAGTATTTCTGTTCAATGTGTTTATCAAAGAAAGCAGCATAAAATTGTTTTTAACAATCTTAAGTTCTTTATAAAGTTCTAAACAAAATTATTAAAAATTATATAGCATCTGTCTTAAAACATAAGTAACCCAAACAGGACAAAAAAATCCGAAAGTGATGATATGTCCCCTTTCACCCAGCTGCCCCATTCTTAGAGTCAACCACTCTGCTTCCTACCCTTCCAAAATTGCTACTTAAAAAAGCATAAACTCTGTGGCATCCAACTCATTCACTGTAAAGGTCAGAATTCTTACAAAGCAAGACCCTACACAAATCATTCTTATATTGTAACTTCACAAATAAGGATGACTTTTCTGCTAAGTCCCTTCTCTGACAATCCACTTCCACTTCAATCAGTGTCTTTACTATACTAGATGCTAGACTCACTGCCTGAGGCTCTCACCCTCCTACTGAGATGCCCAATGTTTTCCATAGCACGCACTCTTCCTTATTACAATTAGCCAATATACCCAACTGCGTTCACCACAGGTGTGCCTGGTGCTCTTTGATGGGAGAGCACGAAACTCCTGTCTTAAACCCTCAACTTTACAAATGTCCTGAATTTCACTTTTGGTGTCTGACTTTTACCTGATGTGTGTTCAGGTGCAGGGTATGTTCTACTTATCTGCAATATGTTTAAGTGCTATAGCAGAATATATAATAAACTTTGCTCAACTCTTTATGCAACAGAAAATTTTCCTGCGACATTAAAATTTATATTCTCATAAAAAAGTGTTTAATAGTCAACACTTCTGTTTAAGCATTATATGTTGTGTTTTCTGCTATTGTTTGGAAAATTTCATGATCAACATTGTAATAGTTTCTTTTGAAAGTTTTCCATAGCTTTTATGTAGGGGCACTACACATTGCCAGGGGTAAGATTTCAGGGGTCTGATGTTTTGGTACAGACATTGTCACAATGGTTATCTCTAAGGTCACTTAAAGCTTTAAACTTCTAAGTTGGTAATAATTTGCTAAGAAAAGAGCTCACCATGAAATTGCTGAGGCAATACATTAACAAACTACACCATCTAGTGGCCAACCAGTAAGTAGCAACTTACACCTTTTGAGTCTGAGAGTCACAAACAAAATATACATAATACTTACCTTCTTTAAGTTTGAGTACATTCTTATTTTTTGTGTGTGTTTGTGCAGTGTGATCAGCTTTGCTAAAAATCACTTTATACATACATAAGATGATTAACTACATTTGGGTGATACTGCCTCAACTCCAGACAAGAGCTACTACTATTGTCAATCTTTTTAATTCTAAAACCAGTATTCTTGTTCATTATACTGCACAAACTCAAGGTAGAAGTGAACAAGATAATTCAAAGGTTTTCATGCAAATAAATTCCTACAAATTTCATAAATTTTTTAAATTTCTGTTACCAGACATAGAAAGCTAAAAGCAACTGTTATGAACATGAGAAGACTTGGGACAAAGTCTGTTTCAGAGTATTTGCTAGGATATAGAACAGAGCTCATTTATGGACCAAGGATCAAGAGAGAAGAAATATTTTACTCCATTTTTTATCCAGTATTCATGAGAAGAAATTCAGAGCTAGCAGAGAAAACTAAAAGAATGGAGATGTTCTGTACACCTACTGGACTTTCTTGCAGGTGAATCTGCTGTTAGTATCTGATGTGGTTTTGAAAGTGTAGATTCGTTTTATAATTGTAGATTAGTCAAACTGCAGTTGTAGGGCTTGACAGGACAGCAACAACAGAGGAAAGAAGATGCTAGGGGAGATATGAAGCTGAGGTGAATAGTCTTACAATGCAGCAGGTGGGTCCTGCTGACAGCACCTCCAGGAGGATTCAGGCAGCTCTGGGTATGACTATGTGGGTGCATCCCTCTGGTCTCTGTGAGGAACTATGAGGCACAAGGAATTGTTTCTCTTTTGTCTTAATTATTACTCAGATTCTGTGCAGTTTTTTTTTAATCTTTATCTTTGTGTAGAAGAACGACGGTTCAGGCCAGAGGTGCGGGGGTGAGAGGATTCACTAGAGACGGTGTGGGGAGCAGAACAGGTAGATCTCTGAAACACATTGCTCAGGTGTGCAGAGGGTGAGCAGGAGAGGCCTGCTGCGCCATTTGTGGGTTAGCTCCCTGGCTGGCGATGGTACTCATGCCGCAAGTAGTAATAGTGCTGAGACTTAACCCCTAGGCCAAACGGGAGGCCCTTTGTGCAGTTTTTTTAATTGGTTCTTAACAAAGTCATTAACTCTGCTGTTCATTCTTAACTATCTTTGAATATGAATCTGTGGTGTGGTCTATCTAGCTTATAACACAAACAAACTAAAATCTCTGGAGATGTGGCCTAGGGACTTGGTCTCCTAAAAATCTTATTTCAAACATTGTCATACAGTAAAATGGGTTATTTTTCTTTTTTGATGTAGATTTCTATACATGTTAATATTTGTTCTATTTGTGTAACCCCTACCACAATAAGGATACAAAAACAGTTCTTTCACCCTAAAAATTTCCCTTGTTTTAGCATTTGACAGATTACCTTCTGAATACTTATGCTTGCTACACATTATTAAATGAATGAATCAACGATCTGCTCACCTGCTTATCTTATCAAAGAAGTCTTTACAGAAAATGTGTTTATTTCCTTATAGCTAAAACTTCCTATCCACAATCCCTTGTAACCAATGATCTGTTCTCTATCCCCACAGTTGTGTCACTTCAAAAGTGTTTTATGAACTAATCAAATAGTAGATAAACTTTGGTGCTAATTTCTTTCATCCAGGTTGATGTCTTTTAGGTTCATCCAAATTGTTATACAACTGTTCATTACTTTGTACTGCTGAGTAGTGTTCTATAATACGGCTAAGAATACATGTTAATGCAATCAGATTGATGGATGTTTGGAATATTTTCAGTTTGGGTAATCATGAATGGAACCTATGAACCTTCATGTACAGTTTGTGTGTATGTGTAAATATATTTTAATTTTTCCAAAATAGATAACAAGTATGGGACTACTGCATCTTATGGTAAATGTATGTTTAATTTCATGAAAACTGCAAAACCATTTCCAGGGGGACTGTACCAAACTGCATTCGTGTTAGCAATATATAAGAGTTCCAGTTGTTTCCCACGCTTGTTGGCACTTGAGATGGTCATTATAATTTATTTTAGCCATTGTAATAAATGTGCAGTGGTACTTCATTGTGGTTTTAGTCGCATTTCCTTTATGGTTAATGATATGAACCATTTTTTCATGTTCTTGGATTTATATTTCTAGTCATCGTCTCGGGTTACTCCGATGCACACAAAAAATTAAAGACCATAGTTGCGTACAGGAAGATAAGTGAGAGATATTTTTATCCACCTACGTACAGTGCAGCCCTACAATTTCAACTCAACAGACTATTTAGTGCTAAGCACTTCTCATTTATTATCGTACTAACTTATTTACATTCCTAAGAAAAGCACGTGCTAACAAATTTATAAACATGACAGTGACCGAGAACACACTGTAAAGAACCAAAATGAAGGTCATTTATATAAGAAACATCTATTTATATCATGTGCTAGATCCAAGGAAAACAAAGGAATTTAAAATACAGTCTGAGCTTTGCATAATTTGCAGACTGGAGAGAAGGACTGACCCATACACAAATGTTTTCTATTAAATGTATTTTTAATTGAGGCATATGGACAAAGCTGAAACTAGGGAAGAAACAGAACAAATACTTGGACTTGTTTTAGCATTTGAAGATTACTTATGCTTGCTACACATTACTAAATGAATGAATCAATGATCTCATCTGCTCATTTTATCAAAGAAGTCTTTATAGAAAATGTGAAATGCAGGTCTTGAAGGACAAGTGATATACTGCTAAATGGGAGATGGTAGGCAGCAGGACAAACATTTAGGATAGACCTAGTGAAAGAGTAGTATGGAGCATCAGGGTCAGGCTTTATATGGTTCCTAACAGGCAAAAGGGGGCCAATTAAAGTTTTTAAGCAGTATCAGATTCGTTGTTTATAGTTACTTCCTAGTTGTGCCAAGGCTAGTGGTTGGATGAGCAGCTATATGGTTTTACAACAATTCAAGTGAGAAGATGGAGTCAGAGAATAAACGAATGACATGAAGTCAATGCCTGTAAAGAGGGGTGAGCAAGGCATAAAGACTGGGAAGGAGTTAGGATTGTTCCGCATTTATTCTTGCCTTGGGTGCACTAATGTTGTGATGGAAAAAGGGCTAGAGGAACCATGGATGAAGTTCATGTGAATGTTATAAACAAGACAAAGTCCTAAGACTATTAAAAAAATGTCGCACCTTAGGCTCCCCCCAGGTAGCTTGCAGCCCTGGGGTTGAGGACCTTCAAGGAAGCGTATCATCCTAGGAAGTCAGGATGCGATATCTCTGTCCATAAGCAAATTAAATGTAACAATTTTGTAGATAAAATAATAAAAATAGTCTCCTTTTTTGTAAGAACTATGTATAAGTTTCTCTAGTATGCCTGCATGCATGTAGCCCTTCCCTCATTGTCTGAGACCTCATGAATGGGTCCAAGTGCCAAGCTGCTCCTTTGATAAAAATGCCTTCTCACCCAGTTGGGGGTTAATGCCTCAAGGAGTCAGCACAAGACGGTTTCTTAGATTAACTGCCTTAGAAAATCTTCCTCAAACAGTACAACTTAAGAAGGAGTTAATAATAATCAGCCTGTTTCTAGCTACTTATAAAAGATACATCTCTTTACTCGCACCTGCACAACTCCTTTGTGCCTCACACTACCGAGATAAGTATTGGGCTGCTTCAGCTAATGATAGTAATGTCCTTGACAGGCCACAGACCACCATACAAAACATAATGAATTGCTTCTTTCCCATACCCCCTTTTTGCGTTTCCTGGCAACCAAATACCAGCCATGACCTCTAGACCACAATAAACAGCATATTCAAAAGAAAAGTTACTCTTTATCTAACCTTTACACACTAACAAAGTATATATTTTTGTCTCAAACATGTCTTGTTTCTGTCAACGAGGTAACCTTCATTATTTGTTAAAATTATGCTTACTTGCCAACTTTTTCAATATAAAACGTTGCCACCTGAGCAATAAAGCGGAGAAAAGCCTGATCACACTTTCTGGTGTGTGCTGTGTCTCACTCCCCTTCCCCTTCCCTCCTGTCACCGAAGCCTTTTCCACCACCCTCGGAACCGACAATAACTTTGCCCGGAGCTGGCCTCCGGCAAAAAACTGATGAGTTTTTACTGGTAAAAATATTCATTAACAAATAATAATAAAAGATTAACCAGAAAATGTCTGTATCATCCATTAGATTACATGTAATTTAATACACTATGGGTCATGGATAGGAACAAACAACTTTCAGACAAAGAAATTGAAATGGCTAATATGGAAATACACAGCTTCACTCATAATTAAAGAAATTCCAGTCCTAATAATGAAACATCATTTTGGCATATTAATCTGTCATTAACTTAAAAACTTTGACACTGTCCAGTGCTGGCAAAGTTGTATGGGAGGAAATTACTATTGATGAAATGTAAATTGGAACAACCTCTTAGTGGGCAGTTCAGGACCATTCACCAAAATTTTAACTGCATGTACCATGTTGACAGATAAATTCCACTGCTAGAAATGTGCCCACTGGATATCATTGCAACTGCTGAGAGAATGAACAAAATTTTTTACTGCAGCACTGCTAACAATAGAAAATTATTGGAAACAAAAAAAATCCATCAAGATGGGACTAGGTTAAAGAATTAAGTTGATGTCCATATTGCTGAAAGAATGAAATCAGAATGAAAAAATCTTCATGAGGTATTACTGAAGTGAAAACAAAACAACAACAAAAAAGAGACATAAAAGTGTGTATAACATGATCCAATTTGTTCACACTAAACACATATGCAATCATACAATGGAAGTTGTATGAAATCTTTCATTGAAAGAAATATAAGAAAACATTTAATAAGTTTCATTTGGAAAAGTGAATGGACAAAAGATGCTTAAGATCATGAGTTATAGAGCTAATCTGTTTATTACAAGAAGCCTGCTGCTTTCTAAAGTATCAGAACAATCACGGCTTTCTACCTTGTTTCCTAGGACAAGTTCTACTTGGGAGTTCAGGCTATGTTATCCTCTGAAGAGTTGAAGAGCTATTCAAGGACACCATTCAAGATCTAATACTATAATAACTGAATAAAGTGTTTTTCTAAACATGGAAATCAGTATAAAAGTATACCAGCTGTGAAAAGGTGTAAGGAGTCATGTGTGTAATGTAAGAACTGTTGAAGCTGTTTCCTCTGACTTCCTATGTCTATTTTTCACAAGTGAACTTTCAATATAGTGCTTTATAGTCAGGAAAATTAAAGCGGAATAGCCAGTTTCAAAGACCATCCACCAGCACAAAGATGTTGCCCCATTCTTTCCCCTCAGTGAAAGCAAACAGGGCTTCCTTTCATGACGTTATGTATCTTTTATGAACAGGAAGAAATGTTTAAGATAAATTCTTAGATACACACACACACACACACATACACACACACACAGACACACAAACTCTCTCTCTCTCCCGCTCTCTCTCAATCTCTCTCTCACAATCCACCAAGACTGAGTCAGGAAGAAATAGAAAACCCGAACAGACCAATTGCAAGCAAAAATAGAAACAATAACCAGTCTCCTCATACCTAAAAGCCCAGGACCAGGTGGTTTCACTAGTGACTTCTAATAAACCTTCAAAGATAAACTAATACCTATTGTTATCAAACTCTTAGAAAAACTGACAAACAGGGAATGCTTCTAACCATACTTTAAAAGGTCAATATCATTGTTACATCAAAAGTAAAGACAACACACACACACACACCCTACAAACATCTCTAACAAAAACAGATGTAATAATTCTCACCAAACGAAGTTCAACAATGTATCAATATTAGAGGAATCTTATACCATGAGCAAGCGGATTTATTCCAGAGATACAAGGATAGTTGAATATCTGAAAGTTGATCAATGTAATTCGCAACATCAATAAAAGGAAAGATGAAAATTATCTGCTCAGGTGTTGTTACCACAGCACTCCCAACTGCTATTTTTGTCATTCAATGTTCATAAAAGACTGTTAAATGCTTTCACAAAACTAAGGAATACAATGGGCCCTTCTTCCCAAGGCCTTCTCTTACTCATTCTTTTATTCCACTTCAATGTTCTTCACTGAGGCATCTGGAATTCATCCTCTCATGTCTATGCCAGGAGAGCCAAGTCCTGCCATGTCCTCCATGAGGCTTTCAGAAGAAAACCACCACACCTCATGTCCCTGCTCTTAGGATAGGGTCCATTTAGTGGTGTGTTCACTAGATGGACTAAACCCAGCTATGATCATAATTTATGAAAATCATGTTAAAAATTTTAAGTTCGTTTCAGAGATTTGATTCTGACATCTGGAACACATTGGTAATGGGTAACCAATTACACTGGTCAACATTGAGACTGCGACTGACTTAAAAAGGCCCTAATCTGTAGTATCTTGGTGTGCTGAACATGAGTATAATCCTAAAAAGTTTTTGCTTGCTCTCGTTTTGAAGATATTTCATATAATTCATTTTACATGTTTCACCATGTAAATTTATCCAGTAGGACTGCAACATCCTAAATCAGCCTAGAATGATGTAATATTTCATCGCATTGCATAATACCATCATGCACACATCATCCAGAATTAACTGCATCAATTTCTGATGCAATGCAATACTACTGCCAGGAGGCTGCTGAAGTTAAGCTGACATCAGCAGTGCACTATAGAAAGCCCTGTTGGAAAGGTTGAGCACTGAAAGTATTTCAGACTTTGTGCAAGACAGTTTAAGCTACTGTTCCATGGAACTGTTATTATTTTATCCATTTAGGCACAATACAGAACAGTGATGCCTTGAAAGTGCATTAATAGTGTGGACAATTTCTGCTCTATTTGTGGGGAAGTGACATTTGCCAACCAGAAGAAAACTATCACTTCTCAAGTGAAGAAGGCTTATCATCTTTATTTTGGATGCAAGGTTGGTGACCAAGACAAGCATTGGGCCCTGCATATATGCTGTGCTACATGTACAACACAGCTTTCACAGTGGTTCAATGGCAAAGGACCACCAATGCCGTTTGCAGTCCCCATGGTGTGGAGAGAACCAAGCAACCACATAAAAGACTTATTTCAGCTTGGTTCCTCCTCTTTCTGGCAGAATAACAAAGCAAAAGAAGTCTACTCAAACATTCCATCTGCATTGAGACCAGTTCCACATGGTGAGGGGCTTCCTATTCCAGAACCTCCAGCAGAATATTCTCTTGATTCATCTGAGGAGGACAAGGGTGAGCCGACCTGTTCTCCTGTTCTATCAACATGCAATGATGCAGATTTTCACTGTGGTGCCTCATCAACCCCACACAGACTAACACAGGAAGAACTCAATGACCTGGTTCGTGATTTGTACTTATCCAAGAACATGGCAGAATTGCTAGGATCAAGACTCCAACAATGGAATCTTTTAGAAGAAGATGTCACAATTACTTTCTATCGAAAGCACCACCAGCAGTTGGAGTCTTTCTTCAGAAAGGTAAGTACTCTGGTATTCTGTTCTGATATTGAGGACCTCATGAATGCCTTAGAAATCACTAATGACCCACAAGAATGGAAACTATTTCTAGACTCTTTGAAATTGAGTCTTAAGGCTGTGCTTTTGCACAATGGAAACCATTTCCATCTATTCTATTCCTGAACAGCTGTACAAGAGACAAGTGAAGAAATCTAAGAAGTAGTCTAGGACTTGATTTTTTACAAGTATTAACCATAGGCCTATTAACTATTGGCATGCATTTTGTGATGTAACATGAATTTATTGCAGATTACAAAAAAAAAAACAAAACCTAGAGCCAAAATTAGAATTTGAGTGTCCTATTCATGTTGAGCACATACAAACTGACAGGAAATGACTAATTTTATTTCAGTAACATGACTTTTGTAAAAATTTGTTGACTAGTGTTATCTATTCTACTATTATCCCTGTAATACTGATAGTTTTTTTGCTTCCGACTCAATTCCTTACTCTCTCTTTCTCCAAGTTAGCTATGCAATTCTTCAGTCTACTCTCTGGAACTGCCAGTCAGTGATCAGTAAACTCTATTACTCTCTTCTCTCACTCTTGTCTTAGTTGAACTTTGACTCTCTTCTAATGACTCTGTATCCATGCACCCTTTTCAAGTGGTGATACATATTGTCTCTCTTCCTTATCACCATTTCCAGGGAATTATGTTCTCATCATTTGTAAAAGTCTCTGCTCCTTTAAGGTTTGGTCCATCAGGCAATGTCACCTGCTACTAAACCTTACCCAATAAAGAACTTGATACCTATGGCTCGTACTTCCGCTCCACTTTAATTCCTGTCATTATCTTAGGTGACGATATTTCCCAAGTAGATATCCAAAACCCTTACCCTCAGTTCCTTGATACTCTCATTTCCAGTGTCATCTCCTTTGTCCCACCTCACACATATCAGTGATTACATTACATGTCTTGTCATGAATGTAAACAAATTACTTCCACCTCCAAAAGAATGTATCTATCTTTCTGGATATAATTTTTATTTTCTAAATACTATTCATTTTCCTTTTGTATATAAAGTGTATATAAATTAACATCTCAAAACTGATATTTATGCTTGAATTTTTCTATTTCTACACTCAGCAGCCAACTTAATCTATATTTCCTCTCTACTATGCAAATGAAAAAGCACCTAAATCATGTCACCAATATCTTTCATGTTGGTAAGTACTTAACATTATTTTGTAGAATTCAATATAGATAACTACTTCCTTCACTTTGAAACACTCTTTTTCTTGTTCTCTATGATATTGTACTCCCTTGATTTACTCCAGTGATTTGGAGGTTCCTTTGTTGGTTCATTCTCTGTATCTAAAAATTAAATATTAGAATTCTTTAAGATTAGGTCCTAAGCTATCTACATTCATATCTACTCCCTTATTTTTCCACTCCAAAAAAGACTGTCCTTCTGATATGCCAGATTCATATATCTATATCTATATCTATATCTATATATGTGTATATATATCCAGATGCTGTTTCTACATCTTTAAGTATCTCATACATCTCAGCCTCAGCAATTACCAAATGAAATCCATGATCTGCACTTTTCTTTCCAAACTAATCCTTTTCTACTATTCATTTTCTTGACAAGTGACCCAACTACCTACTCAACAATACAAGGCAGAAATAACTAAGTCAGAAAATCTAGATCCCTCTTCCTCAGTCCCCACATCCTGCTCACCACCAGTCCAGAACATTCTTCTGTCTGTTGTTTTGTGAATTCTTAACCTTGAAATCTCAGTTCAAATATCAGTTTGTTTGCTAAGTGTTCTCTAACTCAATCAGTCTAGATCAGATCCCCTGATTTAATTTCTCTTAGTATGTTATTCTTCTTTATTATTTATTATAAATACAATTAAAATTATTTAACTAGATGAATCTTACTGTTCTGCCAGGACATAAGCTCCTTAAGGAGAAAGCGGAAGCTAAATATATTTCCACTCCCAATTAATGTAAAATATATTAATCAGCACACAACCTCCTCCTATTAGCCTTCACTTATGACACAGACCAGAGAGTTTAACTTGCATCTTTCACATTTTCTACAGTCAGTGTTATCCTGCTAATTAGGTACACTCACACAGATTTGGATGATGAACATAAAGAGGAAACCATCTTCTCGCTGTTGTCTTGTTGGGTAAACAAGATATTGGATAAATGAGGGTGGAAAATTATAATGGAGGTAGCATATGTTCAGAATTTGGTTTTTCAGTGTGCTCATGAACACTGAAAGGCATCTATAGTAACAACTGTGGCTTCTCAACCACTGGTTTACCATTAATGTGGCTAGTTCTTGCTTTAGTAGTTCTACTGGAAGCCCACTGACTTGTACTTTTCAGTCTTACCAACATTCTAGTAACTATTTAGTTAATATACTGTACAAAATCTTTTTCTATTTAAAATAAATAGAATTGATTCCCCTTTACTGACTCCTGACTGATGCAACATGTGTCTTCCTAAACCTATTCCAAATAAGTTGACAGCAGAGTTTACTTATCTTGATACCCATTGATCTATCACAGTGCCTGGTAACTTGCTTACACTCAGAAAATATTCACTGAGTGACCATTGCTAAAAACAGTTTGAGGCACATGTGTATACATTTAATTCACATATCACAGACTAGCCTAAATCTCATGAGCAATTTCCATGTCACTCTGACTATGCCAATTATTCACTAACTTGGGAGAAAGGAAATCCTGTATTCTCTGTCCTGTGATAATTCCTTGAAAAATGGTCTTAGTACTCTTATTCTGATGTTGCTATAACTCAATTATATATTAAAAAAAACAAGTTAGCATTCCAGAGAGTACCTGATGTAGCAAAAGAGAAATCTCACCTAAAATTACATTCTTTTATCCATGTGGCCATTTTTAAACAAAATTAGAAAAAAAAAATCACACTGTGAAATGTGATATTTATCTTCAAATTTGACCAGTACAAGTCTCTACATTACCAGGGATTAATAGTCTTACTAATTGAATCTGTATATCCTTAAAATGCTTCCCTTACTGAAGTTTTTCCAATAAAAGAGCAATAATATACCAATTAACCTACTTTTTGAAATAGCATGGTTCCTTAATAAGGTCTATAAATTTATTATAGGAAATTTATGCTCTTTCAAAACACATCTTAAAGCCCAAGAACAAGAATGCTGCAAACAAAATTTAATTAAAAGTAATAACAAAAGAAACATGGATAAAATGTCAATATTACTTTCTGTGTCCCTTAAAAAGAGCAAAACTTATTCACAATGAGCCATAAGGAAATTACACTGACATGAACACCTGGGCCATGGAATTTTCTCCTGCTTGGAAGAAAATGAATCCTTTCATGTCACACAACTTGACATTTCCTATTTTCCAAAGCTTCCCATTGCATATGAAGACCAAATATCTAAGCATGTAATTTAAGGTCTGCCGCATTCTCATCAAGATCTTCCTGCATAGACATTTAGCATTTTATATTTCAGTCAAGAGGAAACATTCATTCTCCAGATATATCCACTGGTTTTCTTTGCCCACATTCATGTTCTTCTTTTTTTGGAATGCCCTTAATGAAATACATGGCTGCTGACTTGAATTAATTTACTCCTTTTTTGTGTTTCCACTGAAATGTCTGCTGTTCTATCATGTTATTTACCACATTTTGTTTCCTTACACATGCATTTCTACATCTTCTGTGAAGTCTATTTGTGTCTTAAAGGCAGAAAAAGATTGCCTTGTCAGCCACTTATTTTCCATGGCAAAGAGAGCCAAACAACTGAATTAAAATTGATATTAATTTTTCAATAAAAGAGGATTGTTTTCTCAAAAATCACTTTTTAACAGGCACGTAATACTGAACTAAATTGTTTTTCATACTTTAAAATTCCCATACTGTTGAACATTTATGAGGTTTTTTTCCCATTAAAAATAGTGTATTAGAACTTGGTATATACTAACCTTTCCTTTTATCTTTCTTTGGGAAGATTCCAAGGTTTAGGATTTCAAAGTTAAGGTCTCTGAAAAAAAGTATGGTTCTTAAAATATATTACCAAAGTGTTTTTTAAAAGGATTGAACCAATGAGCATTGCCATAGAATATATAGGAGTGTGTGAAATCCTTAAATCATCTTCAGAACTGGACTTTATCATTTTTAGTTTTTGATGATTTATCGTGTTTAAGGATACACAGTTGTTAATTTATATAATTTATCTAATAATTTTTTCAACAGTTTCTTCACCTATTTCATTTCTTACTTGCTCATTTACTACTTAAAATTTCATGTTTTAGATATTAAACTTTTACATATGTAAAAATCTATATACTATTATATATATATTAACTATTCTGTTGCATCTTTTATTAATATTTTCCACAACATGTTTATTGCCTTTTTCAATTCAATATATTTTTTGCTGTCCAAAAGCTTCAAATTAAAATGTTGTTATAATTATTCTTTGAAGTTTTCATCTTTTTTCCCTTCAAAACTCATACACAAACATTTATGTCTATTATGTGTCAGACAAGATTTACATTGCCTTATTATTAAAGATATTACTTAACTTTGTATAAGATGAGATTGTGACTGGAGAAAGTAAAAGACTGTGTTAGAGTGTATGAGTTAAGTTCAATACCCAGGTTTGCCTGGGTCCAAAGTCTTTATTCTACAAGAGAAAATTTCCCTTTGAAAATTAAATGCATGCTTCCCAAAATCCAGTTAAATGCTCAGTTCTATTTTTTTATTAATTTTTCTATAAAATTGTTAATATATTTTGATCATTTTTCTGTGATTATAACTGACAGTAGACCGCTGAATTATATTAACCTCCAAATAAAAAAGAGGAGGTTAATATGGCTGAGGAAAAGTAAAGTCTGAGAAGATAGCATTTTACATAAATTTCAAGTTAAAAAAAAATCACAATTTTAGAGTATAAAATAATAACTACAGTTTTGAAAATTTTTTTCTTTAGTGTTTTGAATTTGGAGGATTGTGAATTCCTTCAAAGAAAGTAAAAAACAAGAGAAAGGGAATTATTAGGCATTTATCTTTAGCTAACAGATATCATCTATTTCAAGAACAAGAAATTCTAATTTTATTTGGCCATACAGACATGGTAAAACTGCTTAGGCAGGAAAAAAAGCTATTGCTATTAAGTGTTAGCAACTTAAAACCAAATTCCTTTAATTTGGGGGAAGGCTGAGCTATCAAAATAAGAATGGCAGTTCAAGTAAGCAAAATAGGCCACCCTGAAATATGCCTCTTTGGCACATTGATTAGTCTGACTTAGAGTTATTTTAAAATAGCAGGTGCAAGGACACCTAGTTCCTCTTTTGCGTCCTTGAAAGGAGGAGATGAATTCCTCATTTGAAAGTTACCTTCCCTATATCAGAAGGATATAAAGCATCTTTGTATCCTGTATAAACAAACGTTGTTACTTCACTAATCTACTTCTCCAAGTACAAACTCCTCCTTCTTGTCAATTCTTTCCTGTCTGAAAGGTATAAAAGCTGCCTGCTTGAGTAACTTTGGGACCACTTACATACAACATTAAACTGTTTTTCTCCTCTTAATCAGTCTCACGTCAATTTAATTGTTAGATCAGCCAAAGAACCCAAAAAGAAAGGGAAAAGCCTTCTGTACCTATAGTTGGTAGAGATAGATAATAATAGTCATAAAATGATGCTTTAAGGTAGCTCAAGGATACATGTTATTAGGGAATTTTTACTAATGTACTGATCTTTTAAATAGATATTTCAAATAGCTATGTTCATGAAGTTTATTGCATGTCCACCATTTCTAACTAAAGGAAAAATTCTTAGAATCACTAGTATATATGAAGGACTGAACCATAACAATGCCTATAAATTAGAGAAATAAAGTACAGGGGGGAGTTTGAATACTAGACTATTTTAAAGCCTGTTAAGAATTCTGTCCATAGGAAGGAATTTATTTGACTTACATCATGAGACAAAAAGAATCTAGAGATTTTAAATGAAATATTTAAGTTCATTCAACTTAAAATAATAACTAATAAATGGTTTAACAATAAAAATACCTGCATCCCTAATAATATACTTCTATCAATATAAACTGCTACTATTCCCTGAGATGTTCTATGTACAGAAAATAGTGGTTTCTTTGTGGGGGAAAGCAAAAAGTAATAATATGGAAGGTGAAAGAAGGAAATTTATCCACATTGCTCAGATTACCCTCTTATCATTTTAAAATTTGGGTATAGTAAAAATTGGGGATAGTAGATACATAATAGAAAAGTTTTATAATTTTTTTGCCAGTTTCCAAACTAATTTCACGTCATTCCTTCTGTTTCTTGTAGAATAGGTATTATTTATCTCATTATTCCATTTCATAGAAAAGAAAGTAAATTTCAAAAATGTTTAAGGCCACAGGATATTTAGAGGTGTCACAACTGCAGCTTTTTGTTAATGTGCTCTTGCATGGAGCTTTATTTGGAATTCCTGAGATATTCCCTCCTTCAGGAGGAAACCTAGTCTCTATTATCTATAGCTTAAGCTACTCTTGTGATACTTTATTTTACCTATTTTTTTGTTTCAGTAGAAAAACTGGAAATATAGAAATATAGTTGGCTTTTTATATAGTGGTGAGTTTGCTATTAAAGAAGGGGGTGATGAGAAGAATCCTGAATCTAATTGCTACTTACTGGGAAGATAAAACTCATTTGGAGATGTGGCTAAAGCACAGAAATAGTCTTATTATTCATTTACACACTTACTTACACACACAAACACATACACACAGAAGAGAGAGAGAGAGAGAGAGAGAGAGAGAGAGAGAGAGAGAGAGAGAGAGAGAGAGACAAAGCGAGAGAAACATTTCCTTAATGGAATTTTATTTATTATTTATATAAATAAAGTTATAATGTATTCAATAAAACTGTAAAGAAATGCTTTTACAAACCATACTTGGTATGTCAAGAATTAAGATGGTTACATTAAACACTTAGGGGTAAAGTATCACTGTGGCACAGTAGGATTTGGCTGTATTTCCATTAAGGAGTCATGAGGCTAAATTTCTATGCACTACCGTAGGAAATTTACCTTCTAATTTTATTTTAATGTTTTGGGTACTTAATTTCTCATTTTTCAAAAACATGGGAAGAAATATCTCCTACCATCATGGTAATAGCTTCCTTAGACTTACTAGAATTTTAATACCATTCAAGTTGTTCAAAAGCCACTTCAAGAAATAAGAAGAAACACAACTAGCATTACAAAAATGTTCTAAAATTTTGGAACGCTGATAAAGTACTCAGAAAGATTATCTTATCTTTTGTTATAAAATAATATCCACTGTAAAAAGGCCAACTATTTAAACTTTCTCTTTCAAGAACTGAAGTATACGATAGACTGAAAAAAATGTTCTCCCATTTACTTAAAAAAGACTCAGAGCTCTATAAGGTTAGATCAGGTTTACTGTGGCTTTTGAATAAAAAGGATACAGTGTGGTAAAAAAAGGGTAGACTTGATTCAAATCATGGCTCTATTATTTGCTACCTGAGTGATCATGGGAAAATTGTTCTCAGTTTCAGTTTCCTTATCTATGAATGGAGAAAAGTTTCTATAATGGATAGAATAATGTGCAGACGAAATGAGAAAATGAAAATGAGAACATACCTAATATTGTTTGTCTCAGAGGTACAAAGGAAAAATATAATAAAGGTGATTTTGTGGCATCTACTATCAGCCAAATATATGAATGGCTAGAAATACATGGTGAACAGGACAATGTTCCTTGAAAATAGGGAATTAGTAGTGAGTATTTATAGAGCTCATTCTTGTTTAAAAAAATCCAATAACAACAATTGGATCAGGATAAAAATCAAGTATAATAAAAATAACAAAAAAAAGGGAGCGTAAAAATGATTACAGATTTCCAAGTCTATCTACTGCATTAAAACTTTCCATTTTGTCATTATTATATTTTTTTTTTTTGCATATAGTGATCTATGAATTTGTGCTTGGTGACATTGTCTTAATTCAACACTGTTTGAAAATGTTTCTATAAAAACTATTTCTATATGCTTTAGAATACTTCAAGCTATATTATTTATACATACGCCACATCAAGGGTAATAATAGTGCCAACACACATCACAAGTTATTGTGGATTAAATGGGTTAGATAAAGCAATGAAAACACAGCCTAGGATTAGAAAATACTTGATGTCAAATATTATTATTACAACAATGAAATGATAAACCTGCATTATTTAGAATAATAATTGTTTTCAGAATTGAGAGGTATTTAATAACGAGAAAGCCACAAGGTGGCTCTCAAGACTTGGCTTTTAAACACAACAGAGTTGCTTTGTATTTTCAAAGAAATGAAACAAGACATCTGAATCCAACCTAACTTTTTAAAGACTCATAGATAATAAATAACTAAACTACAAGAGATGTATTAAGTAGTACAAAATTATATAAGATAAAAAAAGAATAGACACTGGCTTCTAAATGGAAAGAGAATCTGATATTTGAAACAACTGGCATCAGAACATCACATTCAGAATTTTAATTATTAATATACAATGGTGAAATTTACAATGCATCCCTCAAAATTAGATACATTTTGTTAAGCTGGTAAATGTGAAATGCACAGCAAAATATCTGAGAGCCAGCAGTTGTCAGTTAAGTTTTACATTACATATGAAATATTTTGAAGTTACTATTATTTACTGTGCATATATATTTTTTTTATTTGAAAATTTGTGTAGTCTTAAACAAGGACAAACATTTTTTATAAAGGGACAGAGCACATTTCCAGCCTGTGGGTGTTACAGTCTCTGTAGCAACCATTCAATTCTATACTGCAGTGCAATAAATGGAGCCATAATAAAGGAAGAGGGTTGTTTTCAAATAAAAATTTAATTACAAAAACAGGTGGCCACATTTGGCTCTCAGGCTGTATTTTGCCTACTTGATCTAAAGTCATTATTTGATGTAATCAAGTGAAATATTCTGGAAACATTAAAATACCATCAATATCTACATTATCTAGAGATGTGCTTCTAAAATCATAATATACATCAGATCAGCTCGGTGATCAAGTATAAATGCAGACTAAAACTTGGTGAGTCTCTGTTGGGGCCTATGGCTCTGCATTTCCAATGAGGATCCAGGACTGTTATGTCCTTTGATTGTACACTGACTAGCAAGGCAGTTCTCAAACATTTTTGTCTCAAACTTTCACATTCTTAAAAAGACGTTTAGCTTATATATATCTGTAAGGTTAATGTATATTAACCTTAGAAATGATAACTGAGCAATTTATAAAACATTTATTAAGTGTTTAAAAGAACAATAAGCTCCATATCAGCTTATTTTATGAAACTTAACTACATTTTATATTTTAACACATTGTTTGCGGGTAGTTTGCTACCGGTCAATGTAAAATGTATAAATACGTTTCCCACATACAATTTAAAATATTTTTGTAAGCAAAACATTATTCCCATATTACTATTCCTATAAGAAAGGATCACCACTTTCTTTAAGCCACATAGCTGGTGAGTAATAACACACTGTTTGCGGATAGTTTGCTACTACCAGTCAAGGTAAAATGCATAAATACGTTTCCCGCATACAATGTGTTAACTATATTTTAAAGAACAGAATATGACACTATGGTTGCAATGTCATGGAAAGAAATGATAACTGAATACAAGCATTTGGTGTCCTTGAAATATCATTAAGTGAAGATAAAAGGTAAAATTACAACACAATAAATCTATGAAAGTAACATCTTGGTAACTGGAGACCAGGGGACTTGCACAGATAAAATATCTAACATGTTTGAAATATTATGTGCTTTGGTTCTTGGAACCTGTCATTTGTTCCCTACCTGTTTTTCTGCATGTCCATAGTCAGGTCCTTGTGTAGGTAAAAAGCATGAAATTTGACCATTATTTTTTGCTCTCTCTATTAGAGACATAGCTGTTCTTACAGTGGCATTTCGAGCATGTACAAACACCATCACCTAAAATAAAGGAAAACAATATTTTTAATATGTACATTCATTAAATATAAACAAGTACTTTTTTTTTCCAAATAAACACCTTAGTTTATGAAAACTCCATTTCCTTATTTTAGAACCAGGTGTATATAAGATAAAGGCAAGTTAAATAACATTTAATAACAAGGCTTTATTTATTGTTAGTCTGTAAATTGGCAGAAGTTACAGTGAAATTAATGGATTTATAAAATATGGAGTTAATTTGTGCATTTCTTTTTGAAGACAATTCATTAGCACAAAAATGTTATGGGGAAAGAGCACATTAAAAAATAGAAGGGCCTTATTTATCTACAATACATTTTTCAGTATCATTAAAGACATTTAAAGAAATTGAAAGCAATAAGTAACACTCTTGCTTGGACAAAATCATGTCTAAAAACAACCCTTTAAATTATAGTTTAGGGAACTGCTGGAAATGAAAATGCACTGAGAGGTATTTGTGATTTTTTGTTGTGGTACACATTCTTGTGGCATTATCCACAAAATGTGTAGAAATCTGAAGTAGGGGGATGTTTTGTCAAGGAGAAGAGAAGAAAAGTACTTCCAAGGACAATCACCAGGCACAATGTGAATGTAACTTAAAAGAATAAAATAAGCGAGTGCTGCAAGGTCTGCATTTGCTGCTTGTGACTGCCATATCGCCTCTGTTATGCTGCTATTTTGGTTTCCACTTCCACCCTCATTCGGCTTAAATCTAGGCTGCCAAAGAGTCACTAATATGATAAAAATAATTTTACTGTTTCATATGGGCAGCTGATCTTTTTGAATTTCATATGGTATGAATAAAAGCACCTTTAGATAATTGATAATTTTATAAAAATCTGAAATACACAATTTAAGAACAATTAGTGTGGGTGCTTCGGAGGACTTAAATACAAGCCCTAATCCCAGCTTCCAAACAAACACCTCTAAATCACTTTGGAGTCACCATGCTATTCCCCCTGGGCCACAGAAATCTGTAGGGTTTAATTCTTGCCTCTCTCCCCAATCTCTCACTATAGTCTCGTTATTTATATTTTTCTGGATGCTAGTACTTGGGTGTTATTGCAGGCTACCCATTTAAGAAAACATGGTTTTAGACAGGGATTTAAGAGGCTTATGTGAGCTGTTTTAAGAACATTTTGAGGACAAATAACAGCGAAAAAGGGAAAGAAATCTGGAAATGATCAGAAAGGAGACGTGTAACATAGGTCTAGAGTACATGGCAAAGAAAATGTTCCACATTTAGTAAGCAGATAACAATCAAGAAACAGAATGCTTCAATAACTAATATTCCTTTAGGGTGTATGCAAAATGAAGGAGAGTAGATATAATCCAGAGAAGACAAGTTCTTCAATGAAAAACATCCTAAAGCATTCAGAGACAACAGAACAAGCACTGCAAAGTCATCTGAAGAAAATTAACATAAGTTAATCACAGTCTTCCATGACAGAAAGTTTGAGAATTCACACATTGTCAAAACTCTAATTTTTTTTGCTGATACAAGAATGCTTTGGAAAGAAACATTACCACAAGACTATTTCTGAATATTTATTTCAGTAAGTTTCATGGATACTTGGAAAATTCTTGTTTTCCTTATTTTCAGTTTGAAAAGTCACAGATCGGACTGACAGGCTTTTTGGATTCTGGGAAATTATTTTTACCTTATACGATGTCAAGAAACTGACATTTAGGCTCACTGTAATATTCTCATAATTACTGACATAAACTGTTTAATATTAAGAAAATTCTGTTAACCATAATAAACTGGTGAAACTTTATAGTTCAGGATGTCAAATTCTATCACCTTATCTCTTGTGAATGGTAGAGATATTTCAATTGTGTATATTTTTAAAGGTTAGGCAGATTTTTTCCCTCTTATATAAAAATAATTTTTATCACCCATCAAACCCCAACATTAAATCTTAAGAAGATGTAAAATGAAGTTACTTATATTAATTAATTCATTCAAACGTTTCAGAGCTTGCAGCCTCCACGATGTCACTGAGAAAACTGTTGTGAAATAGAAAGACAAGATCCCTGAACTCACGGAGGTGACAATCTAGCATGACAGATTAAAAACAAAAATTATTTTTTACTTGATAGGTATATACTGACCATGGATGTATAAAATACTGTTAAAAGTAGAGAGATGAAATATGCAAGACTCGGTTCCTTTTATGAAGACATGTAGAATTTAAAGAGGTAGATAAAACTGTACATCTAACTTAGAAAGCTGACCCAAAAGAATGCTAACCATGGAACTAATGGGGTTTCCTTCATTCACCCATTCCAAGACATTTACACAGAATCTACTGTGTGCCTAACAATGTACTAAGTACCAGGGATACAGGAATAAATATGTTTCAAGACTCCAAATTGGTCCACTACTGCCATAGTGAGGACCAGTAATAATGATCCCTATCTGGCTGTAAAAGCAGGGTGTAAAACAGTAATATTCAGAATATTTGTCCTTGGTGATTTTAGCGTGTTTGATGAAATATGTTTCCCTTCAAAATGTCTTACAATGATTCAGAATCTTTAACAGAATCACTGTTAGTGTCTGTTAATGGAGGTTTGTGGGTCCTTCCCTAAAACTAATTCAGTAAGAATAATGAGGGTAGGGTCTAGAAACTGAATTACTAATTGAAAAGACCACCTCACTATTTTCTGAAATTAATTACCACCAATTTACCTTTCTCTGAAGTTAAAAGAAGTTTAATGGAAGACATAAATAAAACTATCACTACAAATGTGATTTCAAAAATTTCCTATAACCTATCTTTATTTATCTATAGATATGAAATATCAGAGAGAATGACATTATTTTCTATAACTAGTATAGCCCCAAGATCATTTACCAGATGGACTGGGGTTTTATAATGCAACCAGATTTCTATTCTCCATAATTCAAATGCCACATTATGTAAATCCTGTTGAAATAATAAATATGGAGAACATAATGGAAAATAAAATATGACCCTAAATCTTCATTAATTATTTCAGTTTGACTTGTCAACTTATCATTTTGCAAATTATTTTCTACTGCAGTCAAGAGAAATATTAGTTACAACTTAAAGTAGCAATTTCTTTTTATTAAAGGATCCATCATGTCTTGTTCGGTAAAATAAACTCTTTTTCTTATCAAGAATTTTCTGTCTAGAAGCTCCAACAGAGGCCATTACAAGGTTTTGGGTTCCTATAAACATACTTGATTTTATGGTTTGCTAATTTAGTTAATTAATTTAAATAGACTCAAATGAAAATTATAAGTAACAGAGAAGACAGCACTATTTCATTTGGCAGAAATAACTACAAATTAATCTTAGAAACACTGCTGGTAACTGAACAGCAGTTAAATGGAGGTGGGTCATTACAATAAGATTAGAGCAGTAGATTCAAATCAATAGTATTGGTAAATTTTAATTGTTATATAAAACTTCATATTTTTATCTCAGGTTTGGTAGGTTAATGCATTAAGATATTTTATATAGTTATTTTTTAGTTTAAAAAGCCATTTGGTTTAAAAATATATAATGGAATTAGTTCTGGACCAGAAAAGAACGTGCAGTCCTGCTATTTACTTGCCAAAGACATGATGATTAAAAGTAACGAAAGATTGAAATCTCATACAATAATCATTCAGAAAACTAGGATGTTTAAGTAACTGATACTGTCTCAAGATATTCACAGAGAAGGGCTAATTTATGTGAAAAGGACCAAAACTTCTACATTGAAATATTATTAAATAGCAGTGTGATTTATATTAAGTTATTTGATCCCTTTGATTCTTATTTTTCTGAGACCACAAACAGTCACAACTGTTGCAGTATTACAGTAAGATTGAAGGATATAATATAACTGAAAATACTGCATTTGGTAAACCAACAGCTCTCTCTCAAAGTTTAGAATGCTTCAATATCACCCAGTAGATCTGTTAGAACCATAAATTGCTGTTCATTCCCTCTTTCTTATTAAACAAATCTGAGCTAGCTCAAGAATATGCATTTCTAACAAGTTCCAAGGAGATTCTGTACTACTTGTACAAGAACTTTGAGAACCTCTGGCTGAGCTTATAAGCACAAGCACCATTGTAAGAGTAGTAAACCTTAATAAAATAAATTTGGCCTAAAGAGATTAAATGGTTAGATCAGTATATGACACTTATATAACTACTCATTTATGCAGAGTGTTTAATATCAAAAGACAGTTTCAAAGAACACTTATTTTTTATTAACCTTTGCAAAGTTGAACTTGAACTTGTGCAAGATGAACTAGGAATTAAAAAAAATAATAGAAAATTTATATCTGAGATTATTTGAAAAGAGGAGGGGCAAAGATTTAGAAGATTTAGTGTGAAATTTGAATCAAAATCTCTTTCTGAAAATTTTCTGTTAGGAAGGAATACTCGGAATGGAAATATCTGAAAAGGATACAACATTGAAGATAGATGAAGCATTGGAAATCTTGCTGAGGAGTGATGTTTGGTAATATATAGTATTGGCTTTTGCAAAGGCTAAAGAAAGAGGCTTGAGGGTGAGGAGGTTCACCTCTTATATTTTCACTGTAATCAGCATAGTCATTCATCTGTCTTACTCTCAGTTCTTTCTTCACCCAGGTTACTCAAGAGAATAGTAAACACTAGTGTTGACAGCATGACAGCATTATTAGCACTATTATAAGAGTAGTAAATCACAAGTAGTGAATATCAAAGTGTGTGGTATCCTGACCAGCAGCATCAGCATTAGCATCACGCACAACTTATTAGAATAAATTAACAGCAGCACCGTAGATCTAAGTGGGAAGATCTGAGGGTGGGGCCTCCCTGGTGTCAGGGGTAAGTCTCAGCATGATCAACGTAACAGCCCACCAAGATAGCCTGAGTTTGATCCCAGACCAGGGTGCCTAACCCACATATGGTGCAGCAGGTCTCTCCTGCTCCCCTTAGCAGTGTATTTCGGTAAAATCTACCTGCTCAGCTACCCACTCTGTCTCTGGCGAATCCTCTCAACCCCTGCACCTGAAGTGCAAAAATGCAAAAATGTACCTCTTCAATGCAAAAATAAATAAAAATCTTAAAAAAAAATCTGAGGGTGGGGCTCACAATCTAGTTTAACAAGTGTTCCAGGTAATTCTTACACATATTAAAATTGAGGGCCCTGCATTAAGGCATCCATTGTAAGTTAAAGCAACAATAAGAACTTCTCTATGCATTTCGAACAGTTTTGGTAAGTACTATTTTGGGGAGAATTGTGAAATAGTCAAATCATTTTTCACGTCCTATGGTTTGATGGGGAATGCCACTACAGATGTATTACAAATATATTTACCTGCCACGAGCATATACATGCGCAAAATAGTTTTTATCACTGTGAAAATATTACTACATCTGTGTTATCAGGTAAATGCAATTTTAAAAGGTTCAGTCTGCATGCTGTACATCTCAGATTCCTCTGTGGTAGAATACTACAAATTACTACAGAGTCCTCATATTAGACCTGCCAAAGCTGGCCAGCTGGTCATTTAAAATACATAGTTTCCAACCCAAATGCCCAAGAATAGATGACTGGATCAAGATGTGATATATATACACAATAGAATACTATTCAGCAATGAAAAAAGATAAACTCATGCCACTCACAGCAAGATAAATGGAGCTAGAATGGATTATGTTCAGTGAAATAAGTCAGAAGGAAAAAGAAAACCATTGGATAGTTTCACTAAAAACCAAAATTAGTGGGCAACTAAAAACCAAACAATCTGCAGGGAGGGGGAGAGAAAGGGACCAAAACAGGGGAGGAAAGAGCACAAGGGACTATGGCGGTGGTGCACAGGTGACTTGGTGGTGGGAGTTCTATGGGGACTACACCTGAGTGGAGAAAGCAAATGTATAAAAATGAACAATGATGTAAAATATATATAAATAAATAATAAAAAATAAATGAAGTACATAGTTTCCTCATTTATGTGTTACATTTGCACAGAATCCCGTTACTTAGAAATGCATTCATTCATTCCTTTATTTTAAAAGCTAAACTGAGTTTAAAGCTAGAGAACTGTACCAACAGTGGTAGCTGGATTACAAACTGGACTGTAAGATGAATCCAAAGAAAAACACAATGAGTTTTCTACTAGAATATCTTTGATATTTTGAAAACTAGGTAACTCACTAGAATAGTCTGTTTTGATCATGAACTTATTAATTATTCTAATGACTTACTGAGTTATTCTGTGACATCTTTTATGAGGTTGATCTAAAAAACTGAAGTAGTCAGAAAACTGCCATAAATTTAGTCCTGAACTCAAATCAGGCAATCTCCGTGCTCTAAAACTTACAGTGGTGTCTGACTATCATTAGGCACTTATAATGTAAATGACTTAAAACTCAAGTGTTACGAAAATGTTCAAATACTTCTAAAAAGTTAGCTTCTTAAGAGTAAAAAAACCAACCAACCAAACAAAAACAAAAAAAAACTTGCCTCCCCCCCAATTTAATCAGTCATTGTTTGATGGACATTTATGTTGTTTCCAGCTTAAAAGCAATTCTGCAAAAAAGAAACTGTTTGTGAATATATTTATTGAATAATTTCAGAGATGTGTAATTGTTGGGTCAAAGTACATATATGACTATTCACTGTACCATGTCCCTTTTCTGAATACCATCTTTTACTATTGGGAAGTTGTTTTTTTGTTTTTTTTTCCCCCCAATTTGTTGGTGCTCTTTGTCTATATAAGATAGGATGTTCAGTCTTTTTCAATAATGCAAATATTTGTTTTAGTCTACACTTTATCTTCTGTTTTTATTTATGGTATCTTATTCCGTATGGCAATAATTAATTTTTCTTTATATCTGCCAGCATTTTCCTTTATGAGTTATAGGAAATTCATAGACAAGGAGGTAAATAAAAAAAGTCATTACATATAAAAAGGTGCTGAACTTCATGGTACCATGTGGCTCTGAAAATGCAATGATAGGTTTAGAAAGAGTTGGGTTTTGGGCCTCCCTGGTGGCGCAGTGGTTAAGCACTGCGCTATGGAGCTGTCGGCAGCAGCGACGTGAGTTCCACGCCCGGCCAGGGAGAACCCCACATGGTGTGGCAGACCTCTCCTGCCTTGCCCGCTGCTCCCCTCAGCAGTGTATTTCTGATCTGCCTGTTCTACTACCCGCTCTATCTCTGGTGAACCCTCTCGCCACCCCATGCCTCTGGCCTGTACCCCAGCTTGTATGTAAAAATAAAAAAATAAAAAAATAAATAAATGAATAAATAAAAAAAAAAAGAAAGAGTTGAGTTTTGATCTCATTGAGAACATGGAGATTTGAAATGATCCATAATATATTACTAAGTAAAAAGACTAAGTTGAAGAACAATTTCAGTAGTATTTTACTGAAAATGGGTAGGTAATGTTATATATGTTTAAAAAAGAGAGAAATATATGGGTGGATGGATACCCACAAAATTAGCTACTTCACAAAATGAAAATGGGATGTGGGGAAATAAAAAGTTAATATTTCCTTTGTTTCTCTTCAACTGCTCGTCTTACCAATTCAAAAAAGTTTTATAATTAAATATGTAAAGTAAATAAAACAGAAATTGATCAGTGATGACTGTGACATTATAGTGGTATATTTATAATATACTATTATACTACTATATTTGAGATGATTATTTTATTGTTAAGGGGATTCATGGTGTCAAGCTGAAGAAAAAAAAAAGCTTAAAGAACACATTTAACAATCTACTTATCAGTGATGCTGGTATCTCTGGTATCAGTGACAAATCTGTCTTCTTAAGTTTATCTGGAAATGCTTTAAGAGGAAAAGAGCAATCATGGTCTAGCAGGAAAAAAATAACACTTCAAAGGAAAGTAGAAGTTCAAAGGTGCAGAGAAGAGAGCAAATCTGTATGGTGGTAAACAGACTTTCAGCAGAAATGGACATGTGAACAAAGGAACAATATCTGGAAAAGCAAAAAAAATCCCAATATAAAAACATAATAAGACAAAGAAAAAATCCACTCAAGACTGAAAAAAAACTGAAACCACTAAAAGCAATATTTGAAAAATTATCTTATATTATAGAGAAAGAGCTTGAACAGAGAGAAGGCTACGACTGAAAAAAATCACAGATTTTTGTAAGTGGATATACATTAGATGCAACTCCAGGAAGTATAAGAGAAAAAGGCAGACAAAATGTAGGCAAAGACTAACGAGATTTTGGAATTGTAAATGGATATGACAGTGGACAAGACAATTTTAAAAGGATGGCGTTATTAAAAGAAAATAAGGGTGACTCTTCTTTTACAAAGAGTGAACACAAGCAAGAAAGTACTTTAAGAAGAATTCTTGAGAGTTAGCATGTCTGACAGATCTTATAAAAGGTTTTTGATTTAAACATTTTAAAGTATAGCTTTGCAGTCTCCAAAGTACCTGAAAAAATTCATACAAGTTCATAAAACAATTTTAAAAAGAAAAAAACAACCACCCCGTCATACCTACATGGGGAAGATGAATGCTACCACTGTGGCTAAATTAAAATAATAAAAATTTCCCTGATGCTTCCAGACACAAGCAATATTCTTTTGAGCATCCAAATAATTCACATTCCCCTCTCTAAAGCATTTACAACTGAATCCCTTTTATTTTTAGTTATTTCTATGCTTGATTTAGCTTCTCTGTGAGTCTGCAATCATCCAACAATTACATGACAGGCTCTGAGGACAGCACAGGTCCCTGTGCTTTTGGAGTTCTTATCTGGTTACTATGGAGCAGGACTGATGTCTGAGAAGAGTAAGAATATACATGCAATTCGCAGCAACATGGATGGAACTAGACGGGATCATGATCAGTGAAATAAGCCAGAAAGAAAGAGAAAAATATCGAATGGTTTCACTTATAACAGGAATATAGGGGAGCCAAATAAGAATGCGACATTCAGCAGGGAAGGAGGGGAGGGTAAAGGCTCAAGAGGGGGAAGGAGGGGAGCATGGGGGACTATGGTGATGGCTCCATAGGTGAACAGGTGGTGGGTAACCTATGGGGAACACACAATAATGTAAAAGATATGAATAACAAAAATAAAATATTTATTAAAAAAAAAAGAATATAGAAGCTGCCATTCATTATATACACAATGATAGGCAGGAATGACCAAACCAAACAGAAGTAAAAGTTCAAAATCTTGCTATTACTTGACATAGCATCCCAAGTTTCTTCATGATTGTCCTTACCATGTCATCTCTCTAAATCCTTCTTGTTATTCAATAACAACATGCCTTTTTAGGTTTTCAGTCCTTTAACCACGTTTTACTTTATTTAGTTAGTTCTCTTGCCAACATCTGTGCAAATTCTACAAACATCTAAGGCCCGGTTCTAATGACTCTTCTTCAAATCTCTTCAGGGAAAGTTAATCACTCACATAGCACTTTGTTCATACTTGTGCTTTGTATAATCTGAAGATGTACATAGTTCTCTCCACTGATGTCAATAATTACTGGGACTAATAATAAAAGGCATGTTTTATTCAAGTTTTTATTATGTGTTTGGCCCAGGATTAGGTACCATGCATAGTTAACTATCTTATTACTAATAGCACAATTAGGTAGGTAATTCTATTAGCATTTTACAGATGAGAAAACTAAAGTTCAGACTTTTAATACCTTTCTACCCATTCAAGAGCAGGAGAGGGAAATTAACCTCAGACTTGACTTTGCAATATCACTTTTTATCCATCAAATTACAGTCCATCCTTGGATGCTGCTTATGTGCAAGTTCAAATCATACTGATTGGAAGTTTCCTAGTCACATAAGTCTGCTACACCATGAGCTGTGAGTACACAATAAATGATTGCCGTAATTCCAATTTAAAGATGGCAAGTTTTCACAAAATCATTTCTTTTTAACCATATTATTTTGCAGAGACATTAATTTAAAAGTTTATGTCATAATAGACTGTAGGCAGAGTTAATACTTTCATTAATACCTTTATTTGAATATAGTATATTAAGATAATTTCTAATTATTCACGAATTTTCCGGCATTTTATTAAATTATTAGAATGTTCCACTGATATTTAATAAACTAAAATTGCTATTTTTATTAGTCTTTTGATACTGATGTACAGTATACATGTATTTGAATGTCACTGCAAAATTCAAAATTAGTGATTTAAAAAAGAAACAATTTATAAAATGAGCTATTAGGAGAGCATCTTAACAAAAACCAAATTTCTGGACTTTGAAGTCAAAGATAGTTCCTAAATCAAAAATATCTACATTTACAATGAAATCACATGAATCAAATTCATCAACTAAAATTAATGTCCTACTGATAATGTCTTATGTTTTACAATGAAGAAAATCTGACACTACTGTATTTGGATTACCTCAATAAAACTACAATCACTAAAAATAGGGCTAAAATAATGCATTTTAAAATCCTCTATTAATTATTTATTAATTATTATATAACAACTAGTGTTTAACAACTAGTTTTTACTATCAGATATTTCTGGCAACCTGCTAAATTACTAAAAGCATACTTTCTTGGAAAAGACCTGAATAGACATCTATCAGATATGCCATGAAAATAAACTACCTCAAATCGGGTTAATTTATCTTGTCCTAGCTATATCAGAAAACTGTATAATTCACTAGTCTTCATGCATTAAATTATGCAAATAAACCAAGGAAAGTAATCTGGAGTAGAGAGAAGTGGTTCCGCGGCTCCAAGCTGTGTAATTAGATCTACACTCAGCAATTCAGAGACACCTCTGGAATCTCACACTGTGAATCTGCAGTTCTTCTGAAGAAATCTAAGCTTTTAAGTGATAAATAGATTCAAGTTATCATTACTGAATTATATTTAGGGCATTATGCTGAATGTGAAAAATATTTTTCACCAATTCCAAAAAAGGAATTACTTTAATATTTATCAGTTTATATGTTTGAATTGCAGGGAGCTTTAATTGCTGTATTTGGCTAAAGGAAATTCACAATATTTTACAACCCCTAAACCCTAAAAGATACTTCCTATCAAAATATATAATAATGATAATAAACAAAATTGGAGGATTTAAAAGTACATTCTGTACCATGACAGCAAGTCTCTGGTGAATCCTCTCACCGCCTCACACCCCTGGCCTGCACCCCAGCTTGTGTGAAAAAAAAAAAAATCTTAAAAAAAAACCCCCACACTATTGTAAAGCAATATTGTAACAATCAATTCCCCATACTTCAGGACACAAGACAATATACATAGACGCATAGGACAGTGGTATTTTAGCACAGCCCCTGGAATTAAGGCCACAAATATTATAGAAAACAGTAGGGACTTCAAAGTGGTAAATATTTTGAATGTATTTTCCCTTTAACCTAATAAAAAATGTCTTCTTAAGCATTAATTTTCTCATGACATTACCATTTGTGTATCTTTTATATAAACATATGTATTTTATACATAAGTTATAATTTGCCATCTAATTGATGCTTAAATAAAAATGATTTATAAATTCTTAATTCAGCCCTTGTTTTATATGTACACTAAATATACATTTATGCTTTCAATTAATTTGACTTTTGGAACTTACTACATTAACAAACATAAATCACATTAACACTGTATATGTTATAGACAAAATTGTACAACATGCAAAAGTAAATAAACACAATCAAGTATATTTATTTTACTTGTTCATAATTATTTAAATAATTTTTTTCAAAGATTTATTTACTTATTGCGTAGAAGAACTGGGGTGTAGGCCAGAGGTGTGGGTGGTGAGAGGATTCACCAGAGACAGAGTGGAGAGCAGAACAAGTGGACTTAATGAAATACACTGCTAAAGGGAACAGTGGGTGAGACAGGAGCATTCTGCTGCCCCAAGTAGGTCAGCTCCCTGGCCGGGGATTGAACTCAGGCTGTTGTGGTCATAAGGCTGAGACTTAACCCCTAGGCCACCAGGGAGGCTCTGTTTAAATAATTTTAATACACCCCCAAAGTAATTATTTTTTTGAGAAAGAATTTCTTAGCAATCTAGACCAAGTCACCAAATTCTTAATCTGATGTTAAACTAATCCATACCACATACAAATTTATTTTCAATACCAGTGGTGTTCTGACTCAAATCAAATCAAGTTATAGCAAATCAAATCAACCTGTTTCATGTTTTAGGAATATTCCATTAAGATTACATTCACAATTTTTTGTGTATTTCATAATTAGTTTCCAAATATAAATTCTTGGAAGTCGAACTGTTGTGCAGAGGTTACCTTTTTTTGCTCCACTACCATTCTTATATCCCTTCTTCTGCTCTCTTAATTTCACAAACCTCTGGCTTATTAATGTGTGCTAGTTTCTATAAGGAATTTACCTTGTTGAATTATCACAATGTAATGTTCAGTACTTGCCTCTTCACAAAAAGCTAAATTGATACTCCATATGTAATAAGGTCAGTCTACTTGGTATCACAAGAACAAAAACTACTAATTCTTACATAAATTATGAAAACCTAATACTGTGGAACAGTGGTTAAAAACTTATTTTGGTTGTGGAACTCTCTCTGCCAACTACTCTTTCAAGTAGTTCAAGATACGTAAGTAATACATATAAGTAAAAAAGTATGCATACAGGGGTACATATATACAGTGAAGAACAGATTAAAGCTACAGAAGTGGGTCTGAGAAATTCAAATCTCACATCTCCCTCTCAAACAGCATACCTGTCCTGCTCCCACCCTCATGAAAACAATCCCTGAAGTATCTTGGATCACTCTGGAGCAGTCTCAAAATAACAGCTCTAAGAGGACCTCTTCTAGTTGAAAGGAACAGCTCAAAAATGTATTTCCTTTTGTTAAAAGGTTGAAAATTAATAAAAAAAAATCTTTCTCATTTTATTAAACAACATTTCTAGGGGAAAGGAATAGTGAAAATAGATATAAAAATTATAAAAAACTTCCACTGGTTTCTAAATACTATTCTTGATTAAAAAGGAATCATTTTGCATGCAGAAATGACTAACCCCAAATCTGGGACACACACCTGTCAAAGGACAAAGTAGTCAGCTTGAAGGGGCTCACAAGTGCCAAACTGGGGCCAAGATAATCATCAAAGTAAGGAATATAATAATGGATTATATTTGCGTAAAATAAGAATATGATTCAATAGGGAAATAAATTAATAAATAGGGATGGAGGATCTCTTACATACAGGAAAATGGAAGGGACGATGGAGTTCTTTAGCATCAATAGATGCTAAAATGAGTGGCTGAAAGCTTGTTTATTAAATCTGCACAATTACATTTTATGTAACATATTATAAACAACATTAAAGCAGTGTCTTTCTACTTTCTTTCCTCAGCACACTCTCTGGCACACACTGGGTGTTCAATAAATATCCCTTGAATCTTGCCAATATTGCTTTAGTTTAGTCTTTCAAACTATCTCCATTTTGTGAATAGGCAGAATTAAGACTGATGAAACAAATAGGTCACACACTAAAAGAAAGTGCAGCAATGTCTATATTTGGGCACGCTGCCCACTGCAGCGCTTACCTTAACAAAGCAAGTAACAAAGCAGAGGAGATTCCAAATTACCAAACATTCTCAGTAGTTAGAAGTTCATACATCTAGAATTTTATCTCCATTTATGTTTGAGTCTACATTTTAAGTACTAAAGGAACATTGTAAGTACACTGTAAGTACTTTTAAGAAGCATATATTGAAACCAATCTACTTGTGATGATTAATTTAATGTTAAAAGAATTTAGTGATGACATTCTAAAAATCCAAGTACTCTGAATTCATACTGTATCAAAGATGCTCTCAAATATGATTAAAATCTGAATGACTAAAATCCCAAACTCTGCTGCTCTGAATTAGTCCTTGGAGTACAAATGTAGATCAACTGAATTCATCTGGAAGCATAGGTCAATAAAATAAAGACTAAGACAGAATAAAGAATCTTTTTCAACATATTACAATATCATACACAGAAAAATATTTTACTGACCTCTACAACATTCCAAATTGCACTGACATTTGTTATTGACAGCCCCAAAGCAGCAACATCTATTCTGTAGAGCAAATTAAGCAATACCAGCAAGTCTATTACTATGCAAATAAAATTCATTAGTGAGCTAACAATTTCATTTCTACAGATACCACTGGACTAGAAGACCTATTATTATTCAACATTATAAAATGTTCTGGATTGAATATAATTTCAGTACAATAACAACATAAAATGTATTTTAAGATTTCTCAGTATTTTTCATTTCATTTCTATTCTTATATAATAATCATTATAATTTCTAAACTCCAACTGTGAATTTGATATTCTCAAATACCAAACCTGAAGAGATTCTTTCTGAAAGATGTATTTTTAAGAAATTTACTTGAGCAGAAGAAATCCTACAATCAAATTTACTAGCTAGACTAATTAAAACTGTACAAGGGGGAAAAAATCACAAAGTTGTAATTCATTTTATATTGGCCTTTAACTATCTTTATTTATAAGGTCTCCTTCTTAAACATAAAAGAAAAACATCTCAGTTCTCTACAAATCCACGTGTATTCTTCAAAACTCTCTTCATTAAGAAAGACAAGCAAAAAGTGTTATCTACAAACCCACAGTTGAGATAAAATATTTCCCTGTATTTTTTTTAAATTACAGTATTTTTTTTATTGCGGTTACATTAGTTTACACACCAGATCTGATTTAAGGGTGCAGGCTCATGCCTCTTGAGATGTATGTTACCAGACCACAGCAACCATCAAAGTACCCATAATCCTTTAACATAACGCAATGGGTGCGATACCCAATTTGTTCCTTATTCCCAACCTCAATCCCACAATCAGATTTCTAGAGATTGTTGTTTAGTTGTATCTGTTCCTTTGTATGTGGTGAAATGATCCACCATGCCTAAAATAGGCACTTTGTTATTGACCATCTATTAAGATTTTTAAAATTTATTTGGCCCTTTCTCCTTAAGATTATAAATATACAGCTACAAGACAGAGTAAATCAACTGCTATAGTCAAAAGTCTGGGTCTATAGAAAACAGGACAAAAGACTACTGGAGACTTTTTTCTTTACCTAGAGTTTTTTTTTAAAAAAGTGAATATAGTAGCTGGCTGACTATGGTCTTTCTGGGTGGGTTAGTAGAATATGGGTCCTTTCCAGGTATCAGTAGGTCTTATTGGAAAACAAGATCCTTTCTTCCCTCCTTCTTCACCATCCGACCAATCAGAAAGAAGAACATGTAAACCAGCAAGTTTCATAATTTTGGAACTTCTCTCTTATGGTGCAATCTGTGTGTACGGAAGTAGCTGCCTTTTACTTTTGTTGATTCACTTGTTACCAAAAATGTATTATTTCAATAGCGCGAAAAACTTTGAATACTTAGGAGAAATTAGCGTTAATAGCAATGAAGGAAAAATGCAGTTATAATTTTCCTTAGTAAAAAGTATTCCCTTTGCAAATGAAGAGAATATAACCAGGCTAATAAAGAAACTATTATATATAAATTTTGAAAACTATAATTGAGCACTCTTATGGTAACTGTATTTCACAAAACGGAGTTTTTCTCTGTTCTCTTAAAAATGTGAATTTTAAAGGGGTTTAAAAATTACTACTTTAGAGTTTAATGAACAGAATGAAAGTAAGAAAGAATATAGTAACTCAAAATAACTAGTGGTACAAATGATATCTATATCATGAAAAATAGCTAAGTCAGATAAATACTTTGAGGGGAAAATGAGATAATAGGCTATAACTATTCAATAGATGAAAAATATTAAGGGTAAATTTATGTAATGAAATATTTCTTAAGGTGAATGTCAACATTCTCCCATTGATCTTCCAGCTTATGGGGGGAAAATTCCTTAAGAACACAATCAATTGTTAAGTTGTTTACATTTCCAGGTTAGTTTTCCCCTGGTGTGGGCATTTCAGCTTACAATGTAACTAATGATTATTTACTTGTTTTTTTCCTGAAGTTGGTTACTCCCTAAACTTTTAAGAATAAATTGGGACTTATAAAGACAATCATATTTCCCATTTATCCATCAAACACGATCTGAGCACTAACTTTGTTACCAGGTACTGATGAGGTCATGAGAATACAATAAGCAAAACCAGAGTTAATCCCTCTCTTATGGAATTGTTTTATAACAAAAGATGACATTAATAAAAACAGAAAAAAATGCAAAACTATTGCTAGAACTATAAAGGATATATAGCTGTATTATTATATAGTTCAAAATAGGGAGATGAATCAGAGAGATTTATAAAAGTCTTCTTTGAGAAGGATGAAATATAAAGGATTTAATAGGGGACATAAGCAGAGAATAAGGAAGAATGTGTGAGGCAAAGGGAATAAGCTACACAAAGTTCAGTGGTCAGTAGAAGAGCATGTCTAATGAAAGGGTCTGAAAGAAAGGAAGGTGGGAGGTAAAAAATGAGGAGAGAAAGAAACATTAAAGGAGGTAATGGTCAAACAATGAACAATATAGAGACTCCTAGGTCTTCCTAAAGGATTTTAAAGCATTCATGTTTCATCCTGGAGCTGTATTTTGAAAAGATCATTCTGTACCATATAGGGCAGCTAGATAAATGCAAATGGAGCAACATAAAGGTAACTGGAGCAGTCCATGAACAACAGGATGGCTGCCTGGATTAGATGGTGTAGGCAATGGTACACGAGGAAGGCGAGATGGTGAAAAATGGGCATTTAATAGACACTTAAGCAAACAGGATGTGCACTGATGAGGGAGTAGAAATGAAAACAGCCAACAAAAAGTTGACAAGTATAACTTTTTAGGTTTCTGATTAATGAAACTAAATTTACAATTACGTCACTCACTGAAGCAAGGAATAATAGCATAACACTAGTATAGGAAGAAAATTATGAATAGGTTTAGACATGCTATACTAAAGACACTCAAAAAGAGAGGTCAGACAGGACAGTTGAGTCTAGAGCTTAAAGAGGAGTTCAGTTTTGGAAATATGAGTTATTTACACAAAGGTCATATTTTAATAGGATGACACAGAAAGAGTGCTTAATTTAAAAACCATCTAGGAACAAGCGACATAGAAAAGGAAAAGGCTGCGAAGAAAGAAAAAGATGGACAAAGAACAACAAGCAGGGTTTTGTATGAATTAGAAAGATAAAGGTACAAAATTCAGAATTTTCCAGCTATTCCTACTTCTAACAATCTCTATTTTATTCCCTAATTATTCTATTATCAATAACAATGAGATGCTGCTATCATGGAATTATGTCTTTAATAACATTTATTAATGATACATCAAGTTTTACTTTGCCTTGACACTTAGTTAAAACCATCTTTACCTTTGGTCTTGGTAGACAGAATAGCAAAATGACTAAAACAACATATTTTACATGTTTCTGAATTAGGCATAACTAAAATATACACTACAGTGATGACAAAAGCAACCTAAAAGCTTATAGTGGTTAAGAAATTATTGCTCCTGAACTACAATGTCTATTACATTTAAAGATTAAATTTACATTTGAATTTATTTTGATTAATTTCATTATATTACACCAGAAATTCTTTCTATAAAGATGGTATTTTATATTGATCTTCACTCTAGCCAAATGTTGACGTAAACTCTCAATCACTTACTATTTGATCAAAATGGGAAGTTAATACATTTCAATTCTTTGTATCGATGATTTCACTTATAGAATGTCTAAACAAATGATTGCTAAATTAGTAAAGGAATGAAGAGGATAAATGAATAAGGTCAATGCTTTTTCTAGTTTACTCCATAAAATAATTACTATTAAGGGATGGAAGGTACAGAAAACAAATTATCACTTACTATTCTTACACAGGTCAACATTGAGATTGTTACTGACTTTAAAAGGCCCTAATCTGTAGTATCTTGGTGTGCTGAACATGAATGTAACCCTGAAAATTTTTTATTGGCTTTCATTTTGAAGATACTTCATATAATTTATTTTACATGTTTCACCATGTAAGTTTATCCAGTAGTACTGCAACAACATCCTAAATCAGCCTAGAATGAGGTAATATTGCATCGCATTGCATAATACCATCACGCACACATCATCCAGAGTTGACTGCATCATTTTCTGATGCAATGCAATACTACTTCCAGGTGGCTGCTGAAGTAAGCTGACGTCAGCAGTGCACTATAGAAAGCCCTGTAGGAAAGGTTGAGCATTGAAAATATTTCGGACTTTGTGCGAGACAGTTTAAGCTACTGTTCCATAGAACTGTTATTATTTTATCTATTTAGGCACAATACAGAACAAGGATGCCTCAAAAGTGCTTTAATAGCATGGAAAATTTCTGCTCTATTTGTGGGGAAGTGACATTTGCCAACCAGAAGAAAACTTATCACTTGTCAAGTGAAGAAGGCTTATCATCTTTACTTCGGATGCAAGGTTGGTGACCAAGACAAGCCTTGGGCCCCACATATATACTGTGCTACATGTACAACACAGCTTTCACAGTGGTTCAATGGCAAAAGACCATCAATGCAGTTTGTAGTCCCCATGGTGTGGAGAGAGCCAAGCAACCACATAAAAGACTGTTAATTCTGCTTTCTTCCTCCTCTTTCCGGTGGAATAACAAAACGAAAGAAGTTGAGAATAGTCTACCCAAATATTCCATCTGCATTGAAATCAGTTCCACATGGTGAGGGACTTCCTATTCCAGAACCTCCAGCAGAATATTCTCTTGATTCATCTGATGAGGACAAGGGTGAGCCGATTATTCTTCTCCTGTTCCATCAGCATGCTGTTGATTCAGATTTTCACTGTGGTGCATCATCAACTCCACACAGACTAACAAAGGAAGAACTCAATGACCTGGTTCATGATTTGGACTTATCCAAGAACATGGCAGAATTGCTAGGATCAAGACTCCAATAATGGAATCTTCTAGAAATCTAAGAAGTAGTCTAGGACCTGATTTTTTACAGGTATTAACCATAGGCCTATTAGTATTGGCATGCATTTTGTGATGCAAACATCAATTTATTGCAGATTACAAAAAAAAACCTAGAGCCAAAATTAGAATTTGACTGTATATTCATGTTGAACACATACAAATTGATAGGAAATGACTAATTTTATTTCAGTAACATAGCTTTTATAAAAATTTGTTGACCCTGGTTATTTATGGTACTAGTTGTATACCGAGAAACTAAAGATTTTTATCATATATTGAAGAAATCAAAAATTCTGACTAAATGCTAATAATATTAATTAAAAAGTAAAACAGAGGATTCAACTGTACCAAAAACTAGTTTTTGCCTGTGAAATATGGAGGGATAAGAAAATGTTATTTTGATAGAAGACTCTATCAAGCGCTTTATTTTGTGAATGTGGTGGGCTTTTGAAAAGAAAGGAGAGATTTAGTGAAAGCTTTCCTTGTAGTTAAAAAACATTTTAAATAATTCTTTCTTTAGTGCTTTGTTGGTGAAGATGTAGGAGACATGTCTTTAATTCTTATGCTCATAATTTTTAAAATGGCTTTATGAATTCTGAATTTTGCTTTCATATTCCTTTGGGATTTTAATTTAATTTGGAAGAGCAGGGAGAAAAAAGCATAAAATCTAACATAAAAAATTCACAAATAATAATCACATTAGACAAATTTTCTATGACAGAAATATTGTTATGAAGAATGAGAGATTCTTGTACCTGGAAAAAGAAAACATTTTTACGTAAAGGGACCAAAGTAAGTTCCATTACTAAAGTTAGCACTGTAAAATTTGTTTTAATTGTACTTGATTACTTTTATTTAAGCTAAGAAACAATACTAAGAATCCAAAGTAATACCTCTCATATACTAATAAGGTAAATAAATCCATGACTATCAATCAACAAAGATGATTTCTAATAAGAAATAGAATGACTAAAAATTTATAAACAATGAAGAACGAAAAAACAAGACAGAGATGTGAATAAGGAAAGGTTGTTGTTTAGCATTAATACAAGGTTGAAGATGATGTTTTTTATCACTGCAAAACCTTTTATTCTTGAAATTGGAGACAGACTTTGCTAAGAAGCTACTGAATAAATCTTAACATTTTTGATAATGTGAAAAAAGAACAAATTAAATATGTCACAATCTCTGAGGCAATTTCTAATTATTTTTTTTATTGCTGAAAAGTTTGTATAACAAGAAAAATCTCTATAGTATTAAGGCATCAATTATTTTCCCATTCTGTAAGTTACACAGGAGGAGGGGAATTATTAACAGGAATGATAAAGCTGTACTTGCATTTGGTAACGCAAAGAGGAGCTTACAAATGAGACGTCTCATTAGTTTGAGCAGATGGATCAAAATTAAAGGCTGAATCGCCAACTTTTAATTTCCCAGTAGCCAAGAAGAGCTTGAAGCCTTGCAGAGTATGACTGTTGAAAAGTCAACATGAAAAGATATTCTCCATCTGTCATCACACATGCTTGAGTGGAACACAACTGCCTCCTACTGTTTTTAATACTTTCAAGGCAAGGCTGCACATAAAATCTATTAAGTACACAATCACACAAGTTTAGATGATTGGTACACTTAAATCTATGGAATAGTATCAGAGAATACCAGCATGGCTTTTGAAACACGGAAGTCAGTTCTTTTCTAATTTAATGTAAGTGGAGAAAACAAAATGAACTCATTTGTATATTTTAGAGGAAACTTAATTTTTTAGTATGAGAAGTGTTTACTCTAGAGTTACACTTTTTTTTGAATATACATGCGTTTTATTATTAATAATGTTCTGAAAACAAGTGCTTTAGAAAAATCAAAGCATTTAGGGGACCCAACATATTTTTTAAAAAAAGTTAAACAACCTGAAGGCAAGAAAACAAACAAAATCAAATCAAGGAGTTTTCACTGAAGTATGTTTTAACTGGTTGGCAAGGAGAAGGGGCACGAGATGATAGCAGGGAGAACTAAATTAGTCTTCTTGGACTAGAATAGACTGATTTGTAATTTCTTACTACTGTGCAGTAACTGCTAAAATATATATTTAAAAACCAACAAATAAAGTTTGTTAAGTAAACAGCTCCAAAAGAAACAGTTTATGTTTTTAATAACAAGGAAAAGTACATTTATTGAATAGCAATGCATTAATGTGCAGTTAGTTATAACTGAATTCCAGAAGCAAGTTCTGTGTCTTCTGTCAGTCTGTCTCTCTCTCATGCATGCAAGTGAAAGTGTGTGGGTGCGCGAGTGCGCACCGACACACTCACACATACACAGTTTACTGTACTTACATGTACAAAATATTTAAACAAAGAGTCTCTTACAATTAGGCACACGGGTATTTCAGTCATCAGAGCAGGGCAGAATAATACAGTTGAAGAATTCATTTGGCTGTCAGTTCTTTAGACAGCAAGATGAAACAACGGCTGAATAATTATTTTTTGATTTTTTGATAGGTGGAGACCTGTAAATTCAGTTGCTGAAATGTATCCCTTGGAACATTTCAGGCAGTGACTGGGACAACATTAATACAACCTCAACTATGAAGGAAAAAAACACAACTCAAACTATTATACTAGAAAGTTCTCTGTTAACCTTCTAATAAAAGCAGAGACATGACACCACAGTTTAATAAATGTATTCCTTCAAGGAGACAAAAAGGGAAGAATAATCCAGGGAGGGAATCTGAGCGTTTGAAAACGAACTCCTGGCCTACCCACTGGCGCAGCGGTTAAGCGCTGCGCTGTGGAGCTGTCCGCAGTGGTGACGCGAGTTAGACACCCAGCCAGGGAGATTCCCACAAGGCAAGGCAGACCTCTCCTGCCTTGCCCGCTGATCCCCTCAGCAGTGTACTTCAGTCTATCTGCCTGTTCTGCTCCCCACTCTGTCTCTGGTGAACCTTCTCCCGGCCCCACGCCTCTGGCCTGTATCCCAGCTTGTATGCATAATTAAATAAATCTTAAAAAAAAAAAAAAAAGAAAACGAACTTCCACATTAGCCTAGTAATCAGAGACCACTGTGAAGTAGCAATTCTTGGGTGATTAATTAAATCAAGGATTGCTAGTTTTGGGAAATGGGTGTCTATCTCAGCTTCCAAAATAAAAATGTGTAATAGTCCTCTTTTCCAAGTAGCCACACTCCAGTTTCAGTTCTGGACATATTACAAAGGTAATCAGCAGAAGCTGCCACTTACCAAGCTAAATGAACTTACAGGCCAAATAGTACTTGGCAGAGCAACATGCAAATAGAAGATTTATAGACAAAATGATCTCTTTGAAATGACTGAAATGGAAAAAGATTTTAGTCAGAGCCAGTTTTCCCTAAGTTACACACATAACAGTGGTAACTTAAAGAAATGAAAAAAAAAAGTACTTTGTTCTCAAAATATGTTGCTAAAAAGCTCTTGGGATTATATTAATGTGAAAGACTAAGGCACTGGCTTGTTGACTCAGTCTTTATCATCTGCAGGTGCTGGCAAATACATTTGTAAGACCATCAACACCAGAGGCAAATATCAACCATGGGACCAAAGTCACGATGGACCAAAGTCCTTAATATTTCCCTTCATCCCCATCTCACCAGGAAGTTAAATCTTTGAAGATGAGGTAATTTATCACAATCAAATTATATTTACCACATAATCCCCATGCACATGACACTATATGGAAACTTAACCAACAATATTTCCTTATAATCCAACACTATTTAGTAGGACCTGTTCTACTGGAACACACAAACAGCACAGTAATGAGGAGAATACACTGACTAGCTTTAATATGGCATCTTTAATCTAAATGTTTATTTACATTTTAATGTCATTGTTTCTATTTATGTTTGTCATATTTATGGCTAGAGAAAATACATTAGAAAACTATAGGAATAACTGAGAAAAAAAGATAGGAAATTAAGGGAATAAAATTCATTTAAAAAAATGAAGGGATATTTACCAATAGAAATGATCTCCAGGTAGTGAAATTAGCAGTGTTTTCTTTCCTCTCATTTTTGCTTTTTGGTATGCCCAAGAGTTAAATTTGTTTAAACTTTTTCCTAATCTGTTTCTTTTACAGTAATTATATTTAAAATACATTTTAAAAATACAGCTACAGAGGTCAAAAACCATGAGGTCATAGTATGAAGCAAAAGCAAAGGAAAGGACATGTTTTTCTAATTTAAAGTAAATACATATCCAAAGCAATATAGCATAAACAACATGGTACCAAAAATGTTTTCATGTTTATGTCACCACTGTCTTATATGCCACAAGATTATAAAACCAAATGGCAAAACATCAAATTATAATTTTATATCACACTACCTTGGTAAAACTATTCAGAAGAACACTGCTTACATTTATAAATCCCACGTAAGTCTGTTATGACAATGAAATGTCATAAGCCATTCAGAATGTATTATGACAATGTGGTCATTAGAGAATTTACCCTAAGTAAATGTTTCAAGAGAAAAAATAATAGGCAGGAAGATAGAGTAGCACTATCTTTAATAAAAGAAAATTGCAAACATTTAAGGCGCTCAGTGAATGTAACGTTCTGAAGATGTCACAGGCGTTATCAACATAAAGACTTAGCTTTCAAACATGTTGTCATCCTTTACTAACTGTATGACCTTACGAAGCTGCTTAACATGTCCTAGGCTCATTTTCTCTTTTAACAAAAGGACATCATAAAGTTTATGACAGAGGACTGGGAAGACTCCAAGTTAAAAGAGACTTACGTGGCATCTAAACTTTAGCTGGAATAAACACTTCCTTTCAGCTCTTATGGTCATTAAAATTGTGAAGACTATATATGCAAATAACAGAAAATGTTTACAACTCATTAAGCAAAATAGTAAATATAAAAACTATACATACAGTATAATTATAATAATATTCTGCAGCTAATTAATTTTGAATGAGCTCTTAAAAACTACATGTACAAATGTATAAATGTACAAATGTATAAAAAAACAGTAGGAAATTTACAGAAATGACAGTAAAAATAGTAAAATAATTGAACTATGAAAATGTCCCTTAATATTGTTAAATTTTATAAATAATGAAAGTAAGGGGATATGTAAGTATTTTTACATAAATCATTTAAAAACATAACTTGTGAGACTTACAACCTAAACCTCTCTTTTCAAGGCACACAGACTGAAGAGAGTCATCATTATTCTTCTCTAATTCTTGTTTAGAGGGAGAGACACACCTAAGTAGAGACCTGGAGAGAATTTCTCTCCCAACATGTTTCAGTGGGCTCTCAAACTGTAGTCACAGTTTACACAGTCACCCACAGTGCCTATTTAGCCAGACAAGAGTACAGAAGAATGAGAGATCTTGGAAGTCATCATCTTAGCTAAAAGGCTGGCAATTGTAGGTGCCATGACATGCACACAAAAGGTGGGAAGGTGACACCGGCATGCAGCTTGTGGCTCAGCTTTGCATACTCGCTTCTCCCAGGTTCCTCACACCTTAGAGCAGAAGCCCCTGGTCCAGTGCAGTCTCCCTGGGATGTCCCAAGTCTGTCCGTTTCAAATCAGGAACCAACATTGTCAACCTAGTTGCCTAGCCCAACTGTGCTCTATCAGAATTTACTAACTAATGTGTCACTTAACAATGTGCTCTATCAGAATTTTTTGGCAGTTTTCATTTTGAAAAGTAAAGAACAGATTCACATTAAGAATGAAAAGGGCTGGTATTACGATATAAACTCTAGGGCCTCCCTGGTGGCGCAACGGGTTAAGTCTCAGCACTATGAAGCTATGTGCAGCCACTGCAGCACAAGTTCAATCCCCGGCCAGGGAGCTTCCAACATGGTGCAGCAGACCTCTCCTGCCTCGCCCACTGCTCCGCTCAGCAGTATACTTCAGTAGATCTACCTGTTCTGTACCCCACTCTGTCTCTGGTGAATGTTCTTACCACCATACACCTCTGGCCTACACCCCAGTTCTTGTATGCATAAATAAATCTTAAAAAAAAAAAGAAAAAAAGATACAAATTCTACTGAACAAACATCCCAACAAGGATCTAAACTTTATAAATCACGATTTCTAGCCCTTGTAACAGTGATGGAACTATGGTAGAAGAGGAATAGGAAATAATCTTTCAAGGGTTCCTTAAATTACAATGTTTACTTAGATTTGTAGCTATCCACAATAGAAAACATCATTGATACTTTTATAAACATTTAGATAAAGTTGCATTCTATTTCTTAAATAAATATTTTAAACTGTTAAGATTATACGGGAAAAAGGTTATTAGCATTGTATAATAACATTTTTAAATTGTACTTTCTTAGGGGATAGGGTTAAAGAACAATTATAAACGGCACGATAAATGTGATAACACTACAATGATGAGTGAACTGTAGCTCCTAAAGCCTCAGAATAGCTGCAGTACTGGCAGTAATGGCATTATTAAGTGACATATTAGTTAGTATTTACAACTATATATGGGGACTCCCTGGTGGTGCAGCAGTTAAGCGCTGGCTGTGGAGCTGTCAGCAGCGGTGACGCGAGTTCAACTCCCGGCTGGGGAGATTCCCACATGGTGCGGCAGACTTCTTCTGCCTTGCCCGCTGTCCCCCTCAGCAGTGTATTTCCGTCTATCTGCCTGTTCCGCTCTCCACTCTGCCTCTGGTGAACCCTCTCGCTGCCCCATGCCTCTGGCCTGTACCCCAGCTTGTATGCATAAATAAATAAATCTAAAAGAAGAAAAAACAACTATATATGATCACGTGTATATTTATACATGGATATATGTATCAGTTTCACTAAGCGTTCATGAAAACTGTTTTTTAATGCTAAAAAAGTTATTTAGTCTGTTGAAAACAACCCTATATTCCACAGTTATGTAGCAAAGTACCTACTTACCTGATAATTAAGTGCAAATTGTGATGGAAGAATGAAGATTAAGTTCTTTAATTCTAGGAGCAACTAAAGCATTCCCACCAGAGACTTAAAGATTTTTCCTAATACTTTAAAGCTGTTCAGTTACAAAAGGATTGATAATTATTTTCCTGATTACAGTTTAAATATAAACCAGTGTATGTTCCATAATAAAATATTTACAACTTAAATTCCATCACTTAAAACTGAAAAAAAAGAAAAAGGATAAAAAATGTAATGTATAAATTTTACATTTCAATATACAATGGAATATTAATCAGCCATAAAAAGAAAAATCTTGTTACTTGTCACAAGGTGGATGACCCTTGACAGCATTAAGTGAAGTCAACCAGAGAAAGATAAATATCATAAAACTTTACTTTATGTGAAATCTTAAAAAAAAAAACCCAAAAAAACCCCCATAAGAACAAGCCCCAAACCAGAAGGATAATAGGGAAGTAGTTGCTGGTGGCAAGTGTAGAGATTGGCAAAACAGGCAAAGGTGGTCAAGAAGTACAAAATTCCAGTTATAAAATCCTGGGAATGTAATGGACACCACAGTGACTACATTATAATATTATAATACTACACCGTGTGTTTGAAGTTAGAGATACCCAATTGTTAATGTTTACAGAGACAATTTAAAGCCTAAAATATTTACTATCTATCTTTACAGAAAGAGTGTCCCAGTTCCTGACCAAGAAAATAGACAGCAGATCCTCGAATAACACTGTCTTATCCAAAGTCTTCCAGGTCATTTCATTAAAAAGTTGGTAAGAGAAAAAAAATCCCAGTCGCTATTAAACAAATGAAATTACTTGAGAACCTAGTTTCATTGTATATCACTTTGTTTAAAGTTGCAGTTTCTAAGAACCTATTGAAAACATTAATAAGGACTTACTGTAGTTGGTATCTGGTAATATTTTTGATTTAAGAAAAAACATTGGTCTTTTACGTTTCTTTATTGGAACATGCAACTCACAAAACAGTTTTCTAAAGAGGATGAAAGGAGAACACTTTATGTAAAATAAATGCAAATAAAATGTTAGGACACTATCGTTAGAGGAGATTCTACACTCACTCACTCACATGACCTGGATTTTTAAGTGTACTTAGTAAACTGACTGAAACATGTTACTTGATTTTGCACAGTCCCTCACTTTCTTCATCTGTCAAATGACAGGTAAAGTAACAAGTACTTGCCTCACAATAAAATGAGAAAATAATATAATTTTAGCTTTTTACTAATCAGTAGCAAAGGACCCACTATTACTATATAACTTACATAAACTTAAAATAATGATTTCTGGTTTTTGAAATGTAATTCTTAAACTGTACTTCAGATTAGCAGAAACTGTTTCTTAAAAAGAAGCAAAAAGTTTCAAGGATGCTCAATGTTCCACATTCTTAATTTTAATTTATCTTTGATTTGTTTTATTTACTGTGACCCCAAACTAGATTTAGTCTAAAAAAAAATTCCTTTGCTCTTTAAACAAATTTTAAAAACCAGAGGGACACAAAATATTTCATCTTACATGTCAGGAAAGGCTAACAAAGTAGGAAAAAACCTTGTAATATAGTAAAGTGATCCAAAGAACCATATACAATTGGGCAATGATTAAGCTTTATACATTCAGTTATTATTGCACTTTAACAATCTTGGTTGCAGCATGTTGGACAATGGTGTTTAAAAGTGAAACTACTTAATTTCCAAACACCATAAAACAATAGAAAATTTTATTATTCATATCTCACTTGTTATCATTTCATGAAAATAGGAAGAACATCATAATATTTACAATTTTACACCATGTAAGAAAAACACAAAGGGAAATCTTTGGGGTATGACAGAAGGATAGCACTTTTAAAAAAGGTTAAAAGAAACAGAAACGTAACATGAAATCATTCTCTTTCATCTAAAATTGACATGATCAAAACAGAATGACCTATCAATATCAGAATGATAAAATTATCTGAATATTTTATATATTATACGGTTACTGTGCTGAAAATACTAATAAAACCCAAGTCATTGTCTCAGAATTTTTCTGAAGAAAAATTTTCCTAAAATTAATGATTGTACTCATTAAACATTCTCTAAAAATCGGATAAAAAAAATAAAGTATACCTGGTGTCCAGCCTTTACTTGCTTCAAAACACTTTCATAGCATACTTCATCCATGTTATTCAATTGTTGCACCTTAAAAGTTTTTAGAAAATGAAAAATATGAAATGAAGCAATATACATTTTTTTCTAACTCTAAACAAAATTGTGTCAATTACAACACATCTTTTTTAAACTTTCAGACTAGCTGGAATGCAGAAAAAAAAAGAAATATAAATATCTAATATATACCAATCCAATAAGAAATAAATACAATGTAATGAAAAAATAAAGATGAAGTGCCTCATAGAGAACTTTCAGATTACTTTCTGAGAGTACCAAGCGTTTTTTTAAAGACAGTAACTTTAAGGATAATATGCTATTATAGGTAGAGATGTTCTAGAACAGTTTAAGTTCTTATACCTGTTTTCCCCAAAGAAGACCACTTTTAGACTCTGGTTTTCTATCTCTTTCTGGAAGTTATCAGTCAAACTTCCTGTATAATTCTCAAGGTCAACAGAATGCTACTTGCAAAATGTAATGGCAAATAAAGTTGAAATCAAACAAAACATACTATTTCTAGCATGTCTATATATAAGGGTAGCTATTCTTGTACAGAAACACTCTTCAAATTAACAGAAATTCATGAAATTAAAGGTCTCATTTTCCCTTGTTAATGAGAAAGCTTCCAACTCCAAAATGGAAGACTTAAGTTAACCCAAAGGAGTAGGTAAATGACCCAGTCTGTTTCTCTACCTTTATTAGGAACTAGGAGGGAATGAAAAATGTCATATACCTCTGAAATTACTATGATTTACACATTTAATCACAATTAATAACTATTTTTTTGCTCTAATAAGGTGAATACTTTAAAAATATGTAACTTTTAAAATTATACTGGTTTTTTATTAAGATAACACTGATTTACAAAACTGGGTATAATTTAGGGGTATCAGTTCATACCTCTTCAGAGATATGATATTTACAGTAACTAAGTAAGATGAGATAATCATATTATTCCCCATTAATGATTCAAAAAACAACTCCCCCAAGCAAAATTCCAAATAACTTTTTCAGTTCATTTTGGGTTGTGACCAGTCATTATTTTAAAGTAGATGAATCGTGCACCCATGTTCTTCCATGACAGTTGAACATGTGAGTTTCTGAATGAAACTCTGAGAAACTTACAAGGATTTCTTTTTATAAGAAATGACAAATTAACAAGTGTTCAGAAAATATATTAAATGACACCCTGGGGAAATGCTTAATGGCTACCAACTGTACTGAGTGTAAAAATAATGCTTTTGAATATGATAAAAATATGTACTTATAACTAATATATATATAACATTATTTTACAATGTAAACTGTGAAACTTTAATTTTGCCAAATTCCTAAACCTTCAAAATAATGACAGTTCATCTAACCCTTTCGTTTTATCATTATAATGTTGACTTAGTCAGTGAAAACTATTTTGAATTTAATTAGCTATAAATGATTTACCAATTTGTATGATGATCTTAAAAGAAAAAAAATTTTAAGATGCCTGACAAGCATCTGAAAAATTTTCTTCTCTTTATATCCTTTGGTGACAACCATCTGTTAAAATTGAAACAACCTGAAACATTGTTTAAAAGATTAAAAGAACAATCTGAAGCTATAAATAAACAGCTCTACATCTGTCCTAATGATACATTAAAATAAACTCTATAACCAAATTTTATATATATATATATGACTGAAAAAATAAGCAGCAATACTGAAAAGCTTGAAATAACTAATGAAGGTTAAAATATACACATCTTAACTATTACCATTTCGTGAACTATATTTCGTGCACAAGTCTGAAAATTGTCCTTTATCTACATTGTAGATGGAGTATGTCAACTATCACAGTGACAGTCACTTCTGATACATTGTATTTACAGTAATATCAGGTAAAAATGTCCCTATTTCACTACTAAAGTTGTTTGTAGACAAGTAATGTAGACAAGTAATCTTTTGACATATTAACAAATGATTTCTATCTTGTTTGAGCAAAGAAATTAAAATGGCCTGTGAATCTTTTTCTAAAACCATTTCTTCCACAGACCAAACAATGTATCACTAAACAGAATAAATGTATACATTTTAAAGAAGTATGCCTTCATAATATGAAATAAATGTTTAAAATAAGCATACTAATAGTGAATGGCCTGTGGTAATACTATTTAAGAAATTGGACAAACATTTTATAGCACTACAAAGAATCTTAGAGATGCTATATAATATGTGCATATATATATTTAATATGGTAATTATGAAAGGCTGTAAATTAATAGAGCATATTTCTTAATGATTACTACTATAAAATCTTTTTTTTCATTAAAGTAGTCATTAATTTAGTTATTTTTATTGAGGTAACATTGGTTTACAACACTGTATATGATTCAAAGGTATAGCATCATACCTCTGCAAATGTTTATTACCATATTACTGCTAAGGTATAACTACATATAAGGTAATACTAATCTTAAATAATAATATATAAATATATGTATTACTAGGTTAAAAAGTTCTTTTATTATTTTACACATACCTTCAAGCATATAAAAATAATGCACTGAAACTTTTAAGAGCTGAGAATATAAAATACATGTTAAGAATAGCAACAAAAGTTAAGACACACAACTTTATGATTAAGGAGTTACTCTACTACATAGAGTTAAGAAATTTGCGTGATTCTGTCTAGGATGCCATATTTGAAGTACTACTGAAATGGTCTTTTGGAGTTTCTAATCCCAAACTATTCAAAAATATATCAATAAAAATATTTTTAGAAAGGTATATTTATTAAAACAAATATTTACCTTATTTGCACTTTTCACCCCCAAAAATGTCTGTCCAAGAGGAACTGGTCGAAAACGGCCATCAAAGAAGAAAAGTCCAATGTAGGGATTAACATGTAAAAATGTAGCAACGTCCAGGTAGTTGGGTAAGGTGGCAGAGAGTCCAAGAATCCTTATCATACTCTGAGTGGATTCAACCTATACAATGCGGATTATTTTGATTAATAGGTAGATTCAACTTCAGTGAATTTTCAGTAAGTTTAAAGTAAGTTTTAGTAAATAAAGACTATAAAACACTTGCAACAAAAAAAGGCCTCTCCCCAAGGAAACACAGAATAATAATACAAGTCTAAAAGACAGATAACTTGAGGAAAAACTGGTCTAAACCTGGTGTTGTCTGGATGATATATTCTGAAATGTAATTTAGTAGATTTGCTGAATTAGAAAACATATTAAATATTCTCCTAAATATGTAATAAGGTAACATGAGTTACATTTTAGTTTAAGTTTTACCAATTTGTAATTTTAGTAGTTAAAAATATTTATTCATTTTTAAATTCAAAAATTTCAAATATAAAAACATAGAAGTCTAAAATAATTGAGGTGGATGCTTCTAGTGTTTTATAAGTTTAAATTTTAAAATGATAGGACTTCATGATACTAAATATTTTAAACTACATACGTACGTATAATGAAAAATTATTTCCATGTATTAAAACTTCTCATTAATTTTGAGGAATCATTTATGAAATCAGCATTTTACTTCAATTACTACAGAACGCTTACTCCACCTATCAAACAGTATTACATTTACCATATCATAATAACATGTAGTTGAGTGTATTTCTTTTTTTTTTTAATTTTTTTTTTAAGATTTAGTTTTTATTTATGCATACAAGCTGGGGTACAGGCCAGAGGCATGGGGCAGCGAGAGGGTTCACCAGAGACAGAGCCTGTAGCAGAACAGGCAGATCAGAAATACACTGCTGAGGGGAGCAGCGGGCAAAGCAGGAGAGGTCTGCCGTGCCATGTGGGATTCTCCCTGGCCGGGCGTCGAACTCGCGTCGCCGCTGCCGACAGTTCCACAGCGCAGCGCTTAACCGCTGCGCCACCAGGGAGACCCTGAATGTATGTCTTTATAGATGAATTCTTGAGAACCAAAACACAACATTCCATCATCACAAGGGGAAAATTTTTCCAAACTATTAAATTATTTTAAGGATACTGACATTTTCGTGGAGTTGACATTTTAGTGGAGGAAGAGGCAACTAAAAACTAAAAAAATGAATAAATTAGGTAATTACAGTAGTCAATATCAGGAAGTGCCACAAGTCAAGTAAAATAGGGTAGTAACATAAAGGGTAATTTATAGGAGTGGCCCCATTTTAGATAATATATTGAGTGAAAGTCACTATATTTATATATTATATAAAGAAAAGACATTTAAAAGACGAATAAAGGATAAAAGCCTTCAAAGAGCAAAAAAAGCACAAAGGATATGAAATTGGAATAACCAATCGCATAGTGGCAGAAAGATGATGAACTGGGGGAAAAGGACAGAGAAGTTTAGCAGCCAATTCAGAGTTCTATCAAGTAAGACTTTGTAAGTTACAACCAACAGGCTTGATATACTAGATAGATAATAGAAATCTTTACCTATAATGTTTAAAAATATACATAGAATTAATATTAACTAGCTAAAAGAACTTTGTAACAAGTAAATGCATTATTAGTCACAAAAACCTGAATAAATTCCAAAAACTGAAAATAACATGGACTGTTTTGTTCTCTGATTGTAATAGATCTATAAGAAAGATAAAAGCAAGGAAAGGCCAAAATCTGGGCTTCGCTGGTGGCCTCGAGGTTAAGTTTCAGTGCTATCACCGCTATAGCCTGAGTTTGATACCTGGTCAGGGAGCTAGTCTACATATGATGCAGCAGATCTCTCCTGTCTCGCCCGCTGCTCCCCTCAAAAGTGTATTTCAGTAGATACACTTGTTCTGTTCCCCATCCTGCCTCTGGTGGATCTTCTCAACCTACCCCACCCCCACACCTCTGTCCTACACCCCAGTTCTATGCAAAAATAAAAAACCAAAAAATTAAAAAAAATTATTCTATTCATTGCACAATTAAAATATATCATTATGTTCTCTTGATACTGGTATCAATAACTTCACATAGTTTTCTGAAGCAGCTCAGTAAAATGTGCTTAGTCTAGAAGACTCAAGTTATAAACAAAGTAATCCAATGTGAGTAATATATTTCCAGAATCATCCATCCATCAACACTATCTTAGGACCCACCCTTAGGCAATGGAGATAACATATTGAATAAGACATAGATTCATACATACAGAACCTATCTACATAAATGAGGATAAAAAATTGTGGAGTGGATGAAAATTAAAGTACAAATACATACATAGCATCTTACCATAAATTCGCTTTCATTAAAAAAATCTTATGGATGTTAACAAAACCCAAACAAAACTTGACCAAAACAAGATAACTTTAAATAAGAGGAAATGATGACCACATCCATTATTTAAGAAACTTCATTTATATGCTACGATTATAATCCTTTACAGTGAACAGCATAACTTTAATTATAGTTCTATGAATAGTTAGAATAACTCTATGTTGTATTGTGGTGTCTGAAATGGAATAAAAGTGATTTCTGACTTTAAAAACAGTCACTGAATCAATTTTTTTTTTATAATATATTTTTATTGTTATTTATGTCTTTTACATTTTGCATTCCCCTTGGGTAGCCCACCACCAATTCACCCGTGATCCATCTCCATGGTCCCTTGTGTTCTTTTCTATTCCATTTTGTGCCCTTTCCCTTCCCTCCTTCCGGCTCCTTCCCCACCCCCCACCCCCCACTGATTGTCTCTCTCCCACCCGGCCTCCCTATAGTCCTGTTATAA